>JAGDYQ010000063.1:1174362-1190027 GCA_021962125.1 Bulinus truncatus | reverse complement strand
GTTAAATCGAAAGTAAAGAATTAATACAACAGTATTCCAGTTTAAAATATAATCATAAAAAAAATCGAATCTGCCCGAAACCAAAAAATAACCAAGCCTTCTGATCAAGCCTAAGGGGATATAACTCTATGCGAAGGTTTTGCCGGGTACAGCTAGTATAAAATAAAAATTAAAATAAATTGATTTTTTTGTAAAGATCAAGAGAATAACTGTTTTATCGGGTATTTATAATCTTTACAGACACTTTAATTTAATTTCTTTTATTTTTTGGTCGACGTTTGATAATCGCTCGGCGGACCGGTCGACATTTAGCCATGTGTCCGCGGCCCGCTGGGGTGTAGTGGGAGGGGGGAGAGAACCGTTGATCATTCACATTTTAGATTGTTTTGATTGCCGCTCACATCCGCTCAGCCCCCTATTAAACCCCCTAGTCCATGGAAAGCCGCACCGAGAGAAATACACCACAATAAGTAAAAAGGAAATAATTTAATATTTCTTGGTCTGCCCAGTACCCTTAGATCCACGGACAGGCACCTTCGCATTTCAAACAAAGAAAAAGTATAGAGTTGAAACAGTGACAAAAATATTCAAAGCAAGTTCCTTACAGTTATTTTAATTCAAATGCATACGAACCATATATCTTTGGTAGACTCTGTATCTCGCTATATAAGGACATCTGTTGGTACACTAATTCGCCTCTTATAAAGGCTTGACTGTTAACTACTTGAGCAGACATATTGATATACGCTTGATAATGCCCTGGTTCACTCATTGATCTACAAAAGCAGTAACTGTCAGGATTTTCTTGGCATTCAGCTGGGATGACTAGGTAGCACAGCTATTAAAAGGTAACAAAGTAAAAAAAAACTCCAACAGCTGGTTCACATTGTGCATAGTTTCATCAACACATATAAACAGGAAAATCAGATATTGAAAAAAAAATATTATATATCGGTATAATATCATATGAATTGAAAAATAAAAAATATTGCAAATTATAAGAGAAATTTTTGGACAATAATTGAGAATATAAGAAATCAGAGCCAAAGATTAGATGTTATACATATTGCGCAAGCCTCGTTTTCAAACAATGTTTTTATCGCATCCATTAATGATATTTACTCTCATCAGTTCATTCATTAAGTAGAAATGTTTATATATATATATATATATATATATATACAAAGCTTATTTTGTGCCGGTACGCACCGGTACGTGAATTTTCCAAACATGCCCTTGTCCTAAGCCACATTGGAAATGACGCCCTTGGAAACAGAGACAAAAAAAAAGCAGCAAGGAGAACAGAGCTTAAGCAATTAAAAAGCGACTGAAAGCAAAGCAAAATTTGTATTGAGCAAACTTTAAAAGATTCATCTCAAGTAGATAGATACAGTTAAGAGCTTATACAGTTTAGAGTCAATACAGTGTAGAGCCAATACAGTTAAGAGCCAAAACAGTTAAGAGCCAATACAATTTAGAGCCAATGCCTTATAGTAGTGAGTTATCAAGGACTAAACTTTAAAAGACTCATCGTGAAGACTGATAGGTAAATCCTAGAGCCAAAACTCCTCTTGAGTTAATACACTAGGAAAATATAAATAAGTTGATATTGTGGTATTTTTCATTTAAATTGAAATAATTCACTTAACTAAAGCTATAGACAGAAATAGATATATAGCTTAAGCCAGTGGTCGGCAAATTGCGGCTCCGGAGCTGCATGTGGCTCTTTAAGTGCGGCTCTGGCATTTAGTTTTATTTAGTATATAACTTATTTAGTGTACTACTTATTTAATGTAATAAAAGTTTACTAAACAAGCAGAATTGGCACTGGCTTAAGCTATAGACAGAAATAGATTGATAGCTAAAGCTATAGACAGAAATAGTCCGATGTAACACATACGTGATCAAATCTTAGTTGGTGCTTCCTTTAATGTCGTAGTTGAGTATTACGTTTTATCTGGAGCTCGACTGATATCAATTATACAATGGAAGATAACTCTGTCCCTGACATTGACACAGCCATCAACGCAGGTAGATGGTGTGTAGTAACTAGATAGTGTGATTTGCTGGCAGTGTGAAACTGAAAACAAAATTGGATCAAACTCATAAAGGAATTTCTTTTTCTGCTATCACAGATAAATTTACAAATGAGATGTTATAACATTGCTGCACAATAAGTATCACTTTATGGCGGAAATATCACCTGTGGTGTTTACAACTTGTAAAAAAATGTGATTTATATTCATAACAGCTGAAAATGAGCTTTTTTTAATTATTGCTTTAGTTATCTTTCTTCTATATATTTCTATAGATTTAGTTATCTATCTATATATTTCTATTATTATTATCCTAGAATATCGGTGTATACAAAGAACTATGAAAGTATGTAAATGCATTAAAATTTACGACTGGCTTCTTGACAAATATATTTTAAAAATATAATGCAGCCATACAATCCCTAACCCAATTTATATCCTTTGAAATTTTGTTGTTTCAGAAAATGTGAATTGTACGAGTTATGATTATTTAGACCCTCCAAAAAAACATTTTTAGTTTGGCAACACTAATCATTTATCTTTGTCGGAAACTGTACTGAACTTATCGTGTGTGAGTTTCAACTTTTTTATAATGAAATTTTAAACTTTAATTTTCTTTTTGTGAAAATTCGTAACATATGGATGAAATAATGTAATTGTAAAGTAGAAATTGTTTCTAAACTACCCGGAGCAGTGATGTGATATTTAAATTACTGTAAAACTCGGGACTTACTCCCTTTTTTAAAATCTAGTCAGGATCTAAACTCATAAGAAGAAGATTTCATGAAGAGTGTGAAATACTTTTTTCTACTCATCGGAGACATTTATGTGTTGATCGAATTGAAAAAATAACAGCCAAAAATAAATATATCTTGTAGCAAAAAGTGATCTTTGATACTCATAAAATGTGTGAAAACTTGGACAGTCAAACTTTACACTTATAATTGCACATATTTTACGTGGAAATAATATTATGTTTAACGTTTTTTTCCTCTCCACCATATCTTTGTCCTTACCTGGTGATAAAAAGAAGCAGAGGCAGACACAGCTCATAACAGTATAATAGCTTGTTATCTTGTACTTAAAACGTATTTCAACTTTTATTGGATGAAGTGAATTCATTTCTAAAACTTAAATAAATATATGTAATAAAAATCTAGTTTTATCAGCTATAAAAATTAAATACACATTTGAAGGTTTAATAATGACCATTAAGTGTATTAACGATCTACATATTCAATAAAATATTTAACTGCTACGAGTTATAAATTATCACATAAAAATATATCAAAGATCAAATAACAAAAATGATTAATTTTGATAAAATAGATAAAGTAAAACAATTTAAACAAGGGATGTAATTTTTTTTTCTCACCTGTTTATGAAACTTACAAGCAGATAATATTATAAAAATATGATGCAGCTGTAACAGATTACAATTTTACCCTCTTGGCAAATAAACAAAATCTACTTAGATAATAGGGACAACAATATGCAAACCTTTAAATACACTTCACTAAATACAGGAAAATGTTAAAAATAAAATCTTCAGGTCGAACGGAATTATCCGAAGAAACGTAAGATTATTGATCAATTGTACACACTACTTCACAAAATGTTTCATAACCGTTCACATATTTTTCTCTTATTCAACACATAATTTTAAAAGCCAATATATTGTTACAACTCTTTAAAAATTCTTGTTTATGGAATTAAAACAACACACAGGCTGGCGTGGGTTCCAAGAGTTTACTATCTTTTCAACACATAGACAACGACAATAACATCACGGCCATCTTCTTGCCGGCTTCCTACGTCACTGTCTCTACCGCCACGTCATAGCGTTCAATATCTCGATGCACGGTGCGCACCGGGGGGGGGGAAGTCGTAACACTGCCCCCCTCTTAAATCTGTCCGTCCCGGACAGGTCAGTTCTCACAACAGTCTGTCCACATGAACCACTTTCATCTTGGTGCGGGTGTTTCTCTGTATTCTGTATACGACGTCGATTTTGATGTTTTATTTTTCGAACCATAGAATGTAGTTCCTCGAGTCGAGATCTCTGTCCATTGGCATAATCTGTTTCCATGGCGGGAGCGTCTCTGGGAAGCCCGAACAAAGGGTCACAAGGTAAGCGGAGCTCCCGGCCAAGCACTATCGTTGATGGCGGGTGACCCTTCGTTTTGTGGGTTGCTCGTCGGTAGGTTTTATCGCCGGTGCAGGCGTTTAGCCGTCTGATCTCCCTGCATATTTTGGCGTCAGGGATGCTGGCGTGGAATTTGGATCGATCGGGGTGCTTGTTCCTCTGGACCAGCTCTTGGGACTGGCCACCAGAGCAGGCGCAGCAAGTGGGGTCGCTGGCCTCATTGGGTGCTGGGCCTTCATTGGGTGCTGGGCCTTCATTGGCCGCCGGGCCTTCATTAGATGCTGGGACTTCATTGGGTGCTGGGCCTTCATTAGATGCGGGGCCTTCATTAGGTGTTGGGCCTTCATTTGATGCTGGGACTTCATTAGGTGTGTGGCCTTCATTATGTGCGGGGACTTCATTAGGTGCGGGGACTTCATTAGGTGTTGGGCCTTCATTTGATGCGGGGCCTTCATTAGGTGTTGGGCCTTCATTTGATGCTGGGACTTCATTAGGTGTGTGGCCTTCATTATGTGCGGGGACTTCATTAGGTGCGGGGACTTCATTATGGTATCCGGAACAATCGTTGTACTCTCTCCGGTTGTTATTGCTGCATGGCATGTTTCCCTGCCAAAGGCTGGCTAAATTGTTTTCACTAGCATCCATTTCTGCTGTCTTTAATAAATGTCCACTCACGTTATTCAATTGTATGTCTTTGACTACATCGGGTCGCAGGATTGAGCGTAACTCTAGTGCTTTTACAACAGCTTGATAATTTCCCGGGTCGTTGACAGTTCGGAGCATCTCAGAGGCCTTACCTCTAAGAGCCAAGACAAGGGCCGTGGCTTTGTCTTCTTCTCTGGTCCAGTTGTTTATTTGCACTGCTGCCTCAAACTGTCTCTTGTATACGGACCATGAAATTGTGCCATCAAATGTAGGCATGGGCATCTTGCCTACGGTTGTTGGGGTTGCAGTCTGTGTCAACTGAACCTTCCTCAGTTCTTCCCTGATATCTCCAATCTCTCCATTATACCTGGCAGTTGTGTCCTTGATCTGAGCCTGGAGTTCCATTATCCGGCCGTCGACCTTTTCGTTAATCTCAACCTTCACCTTCTCAATTCTAGTGTTGAGATCTTCCTTCAGATCTCCTATTTCGTCTCTTATTGCTTGAAGTAATTCTTTCCTTTCATTCTTAAGTAATTCTTTCATTTCATTCTGGCCTTCTTTCATTTCCCTTCTTAATTTTTCAATTTCAGACTCTACAACTAGAGGTTTACTTAGCTTCTTACCGGCCATTTTCAGAAAAGAAATCCCACTTCTGACACCAATTGTTACAACTCTTTAAAAATTCTTGTTTATGGAATTAAAACAACACACAGGCTGGCGTGGGTTCCAAGAGTTTACTATCTTTTCAACACATAGACAACGACAATAACATCACGGCCATCTTCTTGCCGGCTTCCTACGTCACTGTCTCTACCGCCACGTCATAGCGTTCAATATCTCGATGCACGGTGCGCACCGGGGGGGGGAAGTCGTAACAATATATTCGCATCGTAATATTATATATTAGTAATTATTTTTTTTAAAGTTATTTCGATGCTACATGCCCTGATTAGGAAAAAAAACATTTAGACCTGCATATATATGTTTTCCACAATTCATTACTGACATTTAATGTTTATTTTTGGTTTAACGTAATAAAAAATACTGACGTTCTTTTTAAATGCCTGACAATTTTAAGATAACATTAGACACATGTAAACCAGTGTTTCATACAATATACTTTTAATAGAAGAATAATGACTTTCAAAAGTGTTTGCATATCTGAAGGTAGCAGCAAATGAAATGGAGATTTCGACCATAGAAATAAGTGGCTCATTGTGAAAACGAAAACCGCTAATACATACAATGTAGTATATTTAGATTCTATACAACTTCTGTACATTCAACAAATATGAATAAATGTCCCCATGACGCCATAAGACGTCATACCAATGCACCGAAATGAATAGCCATATGTCTTACACACGGCAATGTCTATTGAATAGCCATATGTTTTACACACGGCAATGTTTATTGCAAAGCTGCGTGTCAATACGAAATTTCATAAAGCGCACAGTTTTTTTTTTTAAATATGGGTATTCTTTTTACGTCCTGGTGAAATTAGCTTTCAACGTTCCATAGGTCCAGTCAGCTTTAAATAGGGTACCTGACTTTAAGTTGGGTAAAGTTAGGGCGGCTGGGCGTTGTGTTGACTACACACACTCTTCATATGCGGAGGTTACGGAAACAGATGAATTCTACACTTCATCTGTCCTGATGGCACGCTAAGCCTAATGGCTCTTCACTAGTAGAAGCAATATTCACACCTAAAAACGTTTAAGACGGTTCCTTTTGTAATCTAAATCCAATGAATCGAACTCGGCAGAACGTTTCCTTAGATATATGCCATGGTAATGACATGTTGTTTTTGTTGATAAATCATCTCATCCGTTAAAGGGACTTAAGTTCAAATAAAATTTCAGCTGAGATATTCATTTCAATATTGCAAACGTTGATATCCACGAACTAGTATTATGTTATATTTTTTTCGCTTTTTAATCATTTAACTTCACGGGAGTATGTGTACCCCGAGGGATACGAGAAAGGTTATAGCAGGGATACGAAGCGACAAATAATTCTCGTTTAAAAGAAACATGTCTCATCACCAAACCACGTGACCAAGTATAGAATTAGAGAGGTAAGAACATCCCATTATGAAAACAAATACATTCTTTTGCAAGCATTCAGGTACAATAAGAAAAAGGTTAAGAACCGCTAATTTAACTTTTAAATGTAAGATATTTGATGGTATTTTTCTAACCTTGGTTTACAAGTAAATCAGTTCAAATGTTTTTTTGCAATACGAGCAAAATCTTTTAACGAAATTAGACTTGATATACGAGCGATGCTTTACAAGTCAGGAAAAAGACGTTTAAAATAGAATTCTGAGTGTACGACAGAAATATTGTAGTAAGAGAAATACATTGTGGAGAAATAGTATAGCCTAAGCTTGATGACGCAATTCGGTAGGCTCCGCCCACCTCAGTAGCTATGGCGTCATTCCGCCATCTTGTGTTGTTTTTTATTGTAGATTTTAGTGTATACGTCATTTGGTACAAATGACGTAGGCCTATATTAAACCGACAGTTGGGAGCACATGGTTTGTTTTATAATCAGTCGAGCTCTGTGCATCATAGGATGCGGATGTCTGTATTAGCAGAGTCTAGCTTTGGGCATCGATGTATATGGATGCATGGTTACAGTTTGCTATTGTACTCCTCCTGAGTTTACCTTTATGTCAGTTTATATTCAAGAATTAAATGATTGTTGATGTTACTTCACTGGAGTTATCTTCATGATTTGAGTTGTCTGAATTATTACACCTTCTAAAAGTATTATCATTATAAGGACCCGTAACATACATATTAGTCGCTATTTCTCTTAAGATGTATGCAATCACTACTAGACATATGGTACTTCTCAACCATATCTCTCACTCAGCTAACAAAAGACGGTAAACGAGTGCCTGGGCGAAGGACGTTCTGCGCAGTGATTTAATTTGATCGCTCCATATAATTTAAAAAAGGTCATAGCTTTATGTTCAATACTATGCTTGAGAGATATTTCAGTTTTCTGTAACCAATCATCCGAGTTTACATTATTTCTTCATTAAAGAAATCTGTTTTGTTTTACATGTGTTTTGGTGTAAGAGTATCTCTATGACGTGGATTTTGCTCGTAAACCGCCGTTTGAACGATTTATTAAACACATAATCATAAATGTAATATCTTTTGTGTTTAAAATTGTGCCGTTCTGTGATGTTTGTAGATACTTGGCAGAGACGTTAGAAATATTTCGGCCCTAGATAAAATAAAGGCCTTGATTTATCCATTTTGGCACCACATTTTTAGGCATTCGTACTGTAGGGGGAAAGCACTTTGAAACCTTGATTTAATTTTGCATTAGTCCCCTTTGATATGTAAGTGTGCTTGTGGACATGACTGTGCATTTATGTGAGTGATGAAATTGGGTCATTCGCAACACTTCGAACAACTACGCAATGACCTTTTCCAACAATTTTGGTGGGGAAACTGCTCACACCATAAGCTGGCATGATCTTTCTATAAAAGGGACCATGATGTGTACTCTCAAAGGAAGATTGTTCTGAATGTTAACTGTCGGGTGAACTACTTTACCCGCTATTACTATTGCTATATATATATTCCGGAAGTAGATTAAGAATTTTTTTTTAATATGATGATTAGTCATAGCCTATGTATTAGCCACCACAAAACTCAAGTGGTTTAGGGCAAAAAAATACAAAACTATAATGGTATATTGTACAACATGTGTTATTTTCATTGATCTATGATTCTATGACAATCTTTCCCACTGATTTTAAGTTTAAGTTGGGATGGTTGGCCAAGCGGTGTGTGTTTGTAAGGATGAGATGGAATTTTTAAGATAAAATAAAACCATTAATGAGACTGTTTTGCTGTGCCCTTCTTTTCTCCTCACCATATCAGGTAGTGCAATGGCCATGGAGGCACCACGTGGGATATAGCAGGGACTTAAGCCTTGACCTGAAAATCCATTATTCGTCACCGGGTGTAGAGCACTCGACTATCGACCTGAGAGTCTCGGGTTCGATCCTCGGTGAGAACTATGGTATTTTTTCAGGTCTTGATCTGCTTCAGAATAAACCCAAGTCCCCCCCTCCATAGTTTTAAATGGGTACTTGACTGGACGTTGTACTAACCACAAAATCCTTTAAATGCCGAGGTTAAAGCGAATTCTACACTTCTTTTTCCCCGACAGCTTTTTAGTGCTACGGGAATTTTACTTACTTATTTTGTTTAAATTGAGATGCAAAAGTCTTTTTAAAATATTTTCATGGCCGTTTTTGGTAACTTTGTTAAGAACTCAAATAACCATTAAACGACAGCTGATTGTTTTACTCAACATCAATTAGTAAAATGTTAACATTTATAAAAAAAAAAGAGTTGTAAAACAATTCCACTATTCCATGAGTTATCGTATGGAGATCTTTCTTTGTTTTTCAAGACAAATCTGGAAGATATAAACATGAACAACTCTTTTAAAATGTACATATATTGAATGTATACAAATTATAGCTCATTGAATATTAATAATAGTTTAAATGAGTCTTAATAAATTGTAGCAATTTGGAACAAAAATCCAATAATATAGTAGCGATTTGGGTTCTGCGTTAAATCGAAAATAAAGAATTAATACAACAGTATTCCAGTTTAAAATAAAACCATTAAAAAATCGGATCTGCCCGAAACCAAAAATAACCTAGCCTACTAATCAAGCCTAAGGGGATATAACTCTATCTTACATCTATCTTACAAGGTTACAGCTAGTTTAAAAAATACTAGTAGTAAAACCATTTTTTTAATAATACAAACAAATTGTAATATATATGTTACTGTCTATGTATACACAGTAGAGATTTTACATGATCACAGTCGAAATTGGTAGGCCTGAATTATCCGCTTGGTCAATATTACTCTTATAAGCACTACATAAAAGGACATGCAGTATACTCTCAATACCATTAGCTCTGTAGGAAAAATTGAAATTCCCAAACTGTTTAAATATTTAAAATCAGAACGCCTTCAAAATATAAAAACAAAGATAGGAAGTAAAGTCAGGGAATAAAAAGAAAACGAGGCACTTAAATTTCACATTTTTAAAAAATCTTTTGAAAATCAGTTTTATACCTACTCAAGAAAATCATTAGTCATTTGCAATTTTAGTTTCAATTTGAATGCTCATGCATGCATCGAATACAACGTTGGATCTATTTAAATATATATATATATACGTTAAGTGTAATGATAGGGTTGATAGCTAATAGTTTAAAAAAAAAACACACACATACACACTACCACAAAATATGGAAGCGCAGAGGGTTTCCGGTTGAATCGACCGGTTGAACGCTTAGAAATGGTCAGAGCCAAAGGGAGACTAAGGGTGAAATATAATAATTAATGAGTATTTAGTGAGCGAAAACTATGATTAAGCATCCTTAGATATACATTATACTTTATCTTGCATGGAGTATACACAGTGATCCTTGCATCGACTCGTGCAGAGCTTATAACTTACATAATATCAACCAGTGCCTGGGCGTTATACAAAACATTTCGAACTGGTGCACTTACAGTTACAAATATTTACACACATGTATGTATTACTTGTAGTGAATTTAGTAAACTAAATAAATGTACGTACCTTTATTTATGGACTAACTGCTGTTGATTTTGTTATTGTTTCTGTTGTACGATTGCAGCGATTAAAATCATAAAATTAATAATTCTTTCGAATTAGTAATTAGCAAAAATTTCGAAGTCCACAGACAAGATTGAGATTTTTTTCATGTCTTTTCATCAGTCGAAGTTTTTTTTTTCTTGAGTCACTTTGGCTAGATAAATTATTATTCACTTTTGGTAGACGCTTTCCCAAAAGCGCAAGATATATGACCTCGTCTTAGTTAAAATTTAATTGTTCTAAAAATCTAAGAATTTGGTTTCTAGAGTAATGTTCTTCTTTTTTTTTTTTTAAGGAAAAGAAATATCTTTTTATTTGTATTTTTACAAGTCACTGTAAGGACGATATGTTTATGTATAAATCACTAATGCGACTGTTTTAGCAGTACCCTTATTTTATCCCCACCATAGTCAATTGTGCAGTTGCCTTGGGGGCACCACGAGAGATATGTGTGACCGGTCGAACCCCCAGCATGCATGTCGTGCTGCAGCATGACGATCGGTTTGCTACAAAGCCGTCCAAAAAAAAAAAGCTTTAGCTTTTGATATATTTTATAAATGTCCTTAAAACTAATAATGTACAGTCATAATTATTGTACTACCATTCTTTTGACTTTATTGTTTTGTTAAAGGTATGTTGGGATAACTAAAAATAAAAACTTTGCTAAGAATTATTGTGACGTTAATGAGGAGCTTCTTTGATGAAGTGTGACATTTGTTGCCATGGTGTGAAAAAAATGTGCACAGAAGAACCTACTTGCTGACCTCGAAGCTATACTCCTATCAAATTGCGAGCATTGTATGCTTTGATCATCTACTGAAATAGTATATCTACTTTCCAGTGGAACTTCCATTGACTCTAAGATAGAATAATATATATTATTAATTATCTTTTATTTAAAAGTAATATCATGATAAAACCACCAGGTATTTTAATAGTCGAAAATAATCAAGGTTTATCTGTAATATATACAGTCGATTCCGCTTAATTGGGACACATGGGCGCCTAGGCTTTTTG
This sequence comes from Bulinus truncatus, assembly GCA_021962125.1. Taxonomy (NCBI): domain Eukaryota; kingdom Metazoa; phylum Mollusca; class Gastropoda; family Planorbidae; genus Bulinus; species Bulinus truncatus. The sequence goes on along the minus strand of JAGDYQ010000063.1, from coordinate 1,178,507 downwards.
TCCCGATTAAGCGGGTGTCCCAATTAAACATACAAATTTACTATTGGCTTCTTGGTTTGGTTTCTTTGAGATTTGTCCCAAATAAGCGGCTGTCCCAATTAAGCGGTGTCCCAATTGGGCGGAATCCACTATATTTGTCTCCAGTATCTTTAAAGCTTATGTAATATATTATTATTATGTGATATATTAAATTTTATTGATTAAACGATAATTATTATTAAGTACACTTTTAACCTTTGAAATCCGTTTTGCCGAGGGAATTAAAATTTGAATTTTCGTCATCTTTCGGAAGTTGGCATTTACATTCATGTCTGAAATACTTATCAACATTCACAGAACAGTTTAGTGCAGGACTTTGTCCGCTGTTTCCTTTTAGTAAAAAAAAATAGTTTCAATTTCTTATAAAAGAAATGTCAAAATATTTATCATTTTTCTAAAAAAAAATACAAAAAAAAAATTGTCTTTACTTTATTCATTAAGTACTTTAGCCATTGGGGGGCGGGTGGTCGAGTGGTGTAGAGCGCTTGACTGTCGACCGGAGGGTCCCGGGTTCGAATCTCAGTGAGAACCTTGGAGCTATTTCAGCTATAAATAGATACCTGACTTAATGTTGGGGAAGTAAAGGCGGCTGGGCGTTGTGCTAACCACACAATCCCTGTATATGACGAGGTTATAGAACCAGATGAATTATACACTTCATCTGCCCCGGGAACTTTACTTTAGCATATTACAAATATGCTGATACAACCTTTTTTAACAAAAGAAAAGAAAAAGAAAAATCTAACTTACTAAAGTTAATCAATATTCTAATTATAGATAATACACATTATTACTAGTAGACATACATTCTGACTATAGACGCAACTATTTCACTTACTCTTCCCAGCGCTTAAAGTTAAATTCGTGCCATAAATAATATCAACTGTAGATCCAGTCATATTTGGGAAGATTGTTGCCATCACTTTATAAAAACTAACATTTGAAGTAGGTAGTGAAACACCACAGATTGAATTATAGTAGATTGGTTCATGTGTTAATTGTGTATGTTCATAGTGAGATACTGAACATTCTGTTTTCTGTTAATGATAGGATTTATCACATAGGAAAAATAAAAACTATAATATATGATTGATAAAAAAAAGTTTCAATAATTAAAAATTAAGTTAATTTTTTTTAATTAACTGGGAAAAAAAAATGAAACTGTTTTTATCATTAAAAAATGAAACTGTATTGTTCATTAAAAAATGCAACTGTATTTATCATTATAAAATCAAACTGTATTTATCATTTTAAAAAATGACAACGGTATTTATCATTAAAAAAATGAAACTATATTTATCATTATAAAATCGTACTGTATTTATCATTATAAAATCAAACTGTATTTATCATTAACAAATGAAACTATTTATCATTAAAAATGAAACTGTATTTATCATTAAAAATGAAACTGTATTTATCATTATAAAATCAAACTGTATTTATCATTATAACATTAAACTGTATTTATCATTATAAACTGAAACTGTATTTATCATAATAAAACAGCAACTACCAACTTCGTCATCAAGCAGACAAAATTCACACATAGCTGGCGGATAGATCATATCAGATGTACAAGTGGCATACACAGATGAATTACTTCGTGATTCATAACTACAGCGTATAACGGACGGTTTGGCTGAAATGTAAATAAATTAGGCTAAGATGAATAAATTATGACAGCTTTTTTTTTGCGATAAGCTGCAGAGACACACACACACAAAATAAAACTCTTGTAAGCAAAAAAAAACATTGTGATAATCTAAGGTGACCAGACTTTTCAAATTCAAATAGATTCCTGACGATAAACGATGGGATTGTGGCGAGGGGAAGAAACTAGAACAGGGGTCGGCAAACTATTTAAATCGCGGGTCACATTGGATACTTACATTGGAGGTAAAGTCGAATACGACAGTTTGGTAGATGGAGTATTTATTTAAAGTTGTAAAAATTAAAAGTTTTTCATGAAATAATAAAATGTAAACGTCATAAATGTGAAAGAGCTGAGAGGAAGAAGAGCGCGTGCCGGGTGAAACAGCTCGACGTGCCGGTAAACAGCTGGACGCGGGTCAACTTTGGCCGCGGGGCGTTTAAACAGTGAATGAACATTGGAGGTTAAGGTACCATACTAGGTTATGTGAAACCTGTGGGGTTGTTGTGGGTTAACTCTGATGTATGGTCATCTTAGGTCATTTAAATATTCAAAATACAAGGAGAAAGCAATTGAATTACACTTACAGAATACAGGAGAAAGCAATTGAATTACACTTACAGAATACAGGAGAAAGCAATTAAATTACACTTACAGAATACAGAGACTGTACACTGGTCCACAAGTATTTCTCCCAAATCTTTGTCCACTCTTTTCAGTTTCCAAAAGTCCTTCCAGTTTAACGAACGTGTTCCTGCTGACATTTGCAAACTCTATTGTGACATGGTGAAGATTCTGAGTTCTATTGCTGACAGTTTTGATATCTATTTCTCTGATAACGTGTAGTACTGAACAATTTCGTGTTGATTTGCACAATATTACTCTATGGTCATCCTTTTCAAGAAGTATTTCTCCTGTTTCAAAACGGATCTCCATAAACCCAGGACGATTTTCTTGGAGAGTATAACAAGTCAAAGAAGCAGACGCAGCTCCTAAAACACATTCAGAAAAATTGACCAATAGAAATAAATAGATGACTAGAAGACAAGCCATTGTTTTTATCTGACAGTTAATGAGCTAGGGTATACTTTGATGCATGCGTAAATCTGGTGCGATGTAGCACGAGATTCAAACCTAAGGCTTACATTGACCAACATATTAATATAATCCGTATCAAACTGTAACACCATCACAAGTTCTTTTAATAATAATATATATAAAAGCGATTTGGGTTCTGCGTTAAATCGAAAGTAAAGAATTAATACCATAGTATTCCAGTTTAAAAATACAACCATGAAAATAACCTAGAGTACCGATCAAGCCCCTAAGGGGGGACAAAACTCTATGCAAGGTTTTGCAGGGTACAGCTAGTATTGTATATATTTAGTTAAATTATTAAATCGAAAACAGGTACAACGTCACACTGCATTGTTAAATATCTTCTACCGTACTCAGCCCCGTAGCGTGGAAATTCTACAGAGGGGGCCAGGCAGCAATAGGGGAGGTCGGCAATGCATTTGGATAAGAGAACAGAGAATGCAACATGCTCTCCAATGATGCCCTTTGCTATGACACAGCTCACACCGGTTCAGGCCACAGAGCAGACCTCCAATCAAAATCTTTATGGGTTAGAGGACGGACCGGAGCCACGTGTTCATCATAATTATAGGCCTGGATGTTTAAAATCCTCCCTTATCATATATCGAGTAATTGTGGCAGTAGAAGAGCAGAACAAATAAGCAGGGGGGCCAGACAAAACGCTGGGGGCCGGCCCCGCATCTTCCCCCGAACGCTACGGGCCTGACCGTACTACTCATTATTATTATTCTTATTAAAAAAATGTTTGCACTGGTAAAGTTACATATTGTCTGTTAATGAAATTAACAATAATTAGAATAAAAAATTTATTTCTAAGAAAAAAACAACTTTACTTTTGTGTTCTCAGATAAGTAAACTAAATAAATTGATATAAAGAAACACTTGTGTGAGGATGTCCATTTAATATCAGTGAAGATTCGTATCATTAGAAAATAATTCCGGAATATAACTACTTCCACAGCTAAAGCTAAAAAAAAAATCGTTTCGTCACCAATCCTTTACTTTGAACTTTCTTTTTTTAGTAATTTATAATCACATCATTTTTTTAATAGTATACCAATTAGAAAGTAATATAAACTGTAGCTTAAAAACTAAGACTTCAAGTGTGTAAACTGTGTGATGATGCAGTGTGGATATCCCAGTGCTAACATTTTTAAGACGGAGCGTTGTTATTAGCTAGTACACAACCATTTTCATTTTTGCAAGTACTTTACTTGATGACTAAGTCCAAATCAGGAAAAAGCAATTAGAGAAAAATTTCACATCAATGGCTAGACAAAAATAGAAGAATGTTGTTTTGCTTGATTCAATGCTTTCTATAACCAGTGCCGTAGAAGCTAATGTTCGGGGCGGA
>JAGDYQ010000063.1:1151068-1173862 GCA_021962125.1 Bulinus truncatus | reverse complement strand
ACAAATAATTCTCGTTTAAAATTGTCTAATGCTCAAACCACGTGACCAGAAAGTATGGGAGAGTCAGGTAAGAACATCCCATTATGAAAACAAATACATTCTTTTGGCGAGCATTCCCGGTACAATGGAAAAAGGGACCGAACACTAATTTAACTTTTTAAAATGTAAGATATTTGCGATGGTATTTTCTAACCTTGGTTTACAAGTAAATCAGTTCAAATGTTTTTTTGCAATACAGGCAAAATCTTTTAACGAAATTAGACTTGATATACGAGCTTGATGCTTTACAAGTCAGGAAAAAGACGTTTTAAAATGAAATTCTGGGTGTACGACAGAAATATTGTAGTAAAGAGAAATACATTGTGGAGAAATAGTATAGCCTAAAACATTGACGCAATTCGGTAGGCTCCATACCTCAGTAGCTATGGCGTCATTCCGCCATCTTTGTGTTTGTTTTTATTGTAGATTTTGATATATACGTCATTTTGGTACAAATGACGTAGGCCTATTATTAAACCGACAGTTGGGGGAGCACATGGTTTGTTTTATAATCAGTCAGGCTATTGCATAATAAGGATGCGGATAATGCTATTATTGGCAGAGTCTGCTTTGGGCATCGATGTATATGGATCTGCATGGTTACAATTTGCTATTGTACTCTATCTGGAGTTTACCTTTATGTCAGTTTATATTGAAATTAAATGATTGTTAAGTGTTACTTCCTGGAGTTAACTTCATGATTTGAGTTAATGTCTGAATTATTACACCTTCTACAAGTATTATCATTATAGGATTCCCGTAAACACTTTACTATTAGTCGCTATTTCTCAAGATGTATGCAGTCACTAGAACACTATCATTCCTCAACCATATCTCTCACTCAACTAACAAAAGACGGTAAACAGGTGCCTGGGCGAAGGACGTTCTGCAGTGATTTAACGTTGATCGCTCCATATAATTTAAAGGTCATGAAAAGCTTTATGTTCAATACTATGCTTGAGAGATATTTCAGTTTCTATAACCAATCATCCGAGTTTACATTTTTCTTCATTAAAGAAATCTGTTTTGTTTTACATGTGTTTTGGTGTAAGAGTATCTCTATGACGTGGACACGCTCTTAAAGCAGCCATTTGAACGATTTATTAAACACATAATCATTAATGTTATATCTTTTGTGTTTAAAATTGTGCCGTTCTGTGATGTTTGTAGATACTTGGCAGAGACGTTAGAAATATTTCGGCCCTAGATAAAATAAAGGCCTTGATTTATCCATTTTGGCACCACATTTTTAGGCATTCGTACTGTAGGGGGAAAGCCCTTTGAAACCTTGATTTATTTTTGCATTAGTCCCCTTTGATATGTAAGTGCGCTTGTGGACATGACTGTGCATTTATTTGAGTGATGAAATTGGGTCATTCGCAACACTTCAAACAACTACGCAATGACCTTTACCAACAATTTTGGTGGGGAAACTGCTCACACCATAAGCTGGCATGGTCTTTCTATAAAAGGGACCATGATGTGTACTCTCAAAGGAAGATTGTTCTGAATGTTAACTGTCGGGTGAACTACTTTACCCGCTATTACTATTGCTATATATATGATTCCGGAAGTAGATTAAGAATTTTTTTTTATATGATGATTAGTCATGTCCTATGTATTAGCCACCACAAAACTCAAGTGGTTTAGGAAAAAAAATACAAAACTATAATGGTATATTGTACAAAATGTGTTATTTTCATTGATCTATGATCCTATGACAATCTTTCACAGTGATTTTAAGTTTAAGTTGGGATGGTTGGCCAAGCGTTGTGTGTTTGTAAGAATGAAATGGAATTTTTAAGAAAAAATAAACCACTAATGGGACTGTTTTGCTGTGCCCTTCTTTCCTTCTCACCATGTCAGGTAGTGCAATGTCCATGAAGGCACCACGTGGGATATAGCGGGGACTTAAGCCTTGACCTGAAATATCCCTTATTCCTCACCGGGTGTAGAGCACTCGACTATCGACCTGAGAGTCTCGGGTTCGATCCTCGGTGAGAACTATGGTATTTTTTCAGATCTTGATCTCCTTTAGAATAAACCCAAGTCCCCCCTCCATAGTTTTAAATAGGTACTAGACTGGGCGTTGTACTAACCACAAAAAATCCCATTATATGCCGAGGTTAAAGCGAATTATATACTTCTTTTTTCCCCGACAGCCCTTAAGTGCTGAGGGAATGTTACTTACTTTATTTTGTTTAAATTGAGATGCAAAAGTCTTTATTAAAAATATTTTCGTGGCCGTTTTTTGGTAATTTTGTTAAGAACTGAAATAACCATTAAACGACAGCTGATTGTTTTACTCAACATCAATTAGTAAAATGTTAACATGTATAAAAAAAAAGTTGTTAAACGATTCCACAATTCCATGAGTTATCGTACGGAGATCTTTCTTTGTTTTTCAAGACAAATCTGGAAGATATAAAAATGAACAACTCTTTTAAAATGTACATATATTGAATGTGTACAAATCATAGCTCATTGAATATTAATAATAGTTCAAATGAGTCTTAAGAAATTGTAACGGTTTGAAGCCAAAAAAAATCCAATAATATAATAGTGATTAAGGTTCTGCGTTAAATCGAAAGTAAAGAATTGATACAACAGTATTGCAGTTTAAAATACAACCATGAAAAAAATCGGATCAGCCCGAAACCAAAATTAACCTAGCCTACTAATCAAGCCTAAGGGGATATAACTCTATCTTACAGCTATCTTACAAGATTACAGCTGGCTTAAAAAATACTAGAAGTAAAACCATTTTTTAATAATACAAACAAATTGTAATATATATATGTTACTGTCTATGTATACACAGTAGAGATTTTACATGATCACAGTCGAAATTGGTAGGCCTGAATTATCCGCTTGGTCAATAATACGCTTATAAGCACTACATAAAGGACATGCAGTATACTCTCAATACCATTAGCTCTGTAGGCAAATTTGAAATTCCCAAACTGCTCAAATATTTAAAAGCAGAACGCATAAAAAATATAAAAACAAAGATAGGAAGTAAAGGCAGGGAATAAAAAGAAAACGAGACATTTAAATTTCACATTTTTAAAAAATCTTTTGAAAATCAGTTTTATACATACTCAAGAAAATCATTAGCCATTTGCAATTTTAGTTTCAATTTGAATGCTCATGCATGCATCGAATACAACGTTGGATCTATTTTTAAAATATATATATATATATATATATATATATATATATATATATACGTTAAGTGTAATGATAGGGTTGATAGCTAATAGTTAAAAAAAAAAAACACACGCTACCACAAACTATAGAAGCGCAGAGGGTTTCCGGTAGAATCGACCGGTTGAACGCCTAGAAATTGTCAGAGCCAAAGGGAGACTGAGGGAGAAATATAATGATTAATGAGTATTTACTGACCATAAACTATGATTAAGCACCCTTAGATATACATTATACTTTATCTTGCATGGAGTATGCGCAGTGTTCCTTGCATCGACTCGTGCAGAGCGTATAACTTACATAATATCAACCAGTGCCTGGGCGTTATACAAAACATTTCGAACTGGTGCACTTACAGTTACAAATATTTACACACATGTATGTATTACTTGTAGTGAATTTTAGTAAACTAAATAAATGTACGTACCTTTATTTATGGACTAACTGCTGTTGAATTTGTTATTGTTTCTGTTGTACGACTGCAGCGATTAAAATCATAAAATTAGTAATTCTTTCGAATTAGTAATTAGCAAATATTTCGAAGTCCACAGACAAGATTGAGATTTTTTTCATGTCTTTTCATCAGTCGAAGTTTTTTTTTTCTTGAGTCACTTTGGCTAGATAAATTATTATTCACTTTTGGTAGACGCTTTCCCAAAAGCGCAAGATATATGATCCTCGTCTTAGTTAAAATTTAATTGTTCTAAAAATCTAAGAATTTGGTTTTCACAGAATAATGTTCTTCTTTTTTTTTTAAGGAAAAAAAATATCTTTTTTATTGTACTTTACAAGTCACTGTAAGGACGATATGTTTTTATGTATAAATCACTAATGCGACTGTTTTAGCAGTACCCTTATTTTATCCCCACCATAGTCAATTGTGCAATTGCCTTGGAGGCACCACGAGAGATATGTGTGACCGGTCGAACCCCCAGCATGCATGTCGTGCTGCAGCATGACGATCGGCTTGCTACAAAGCCGTCCAAAATAAAAAAAAAAGCTTTAGCTTTTGATATATTCTATAAATGTCCTTTAAACTAATAATGTATAGTCATAATTATTGTACTACCATTCTTTTGACTTTATTGTTTTGTTAAAGGTATGTTGGGATAACTAAAAATAAAAACTTTGCTAAGAATTATTGTGACGTTAATGAGGAGCTTCTTTGATGAAGTGTGACATTTGTTGCCATGGTGTGAAAAAAAATGTGCACAGAAGAACTTACTTGCTGACCTCGAAGCTATACTCCTATCAAATTGCGAGCATTGTATGCTTTGATCATCTACTGAAATAGTATATCTACTGTCCAGTGGAACTTCCATTGACTCTAAGATAGAATAATATATATATTATTAATTATCTTTTATTTAAAAGTAATATCATGATAAAACCACCAGGTATTTTAATAGTCGATAATAATCAAGGTTTATCTGTGATATATACAGTCGATTCCGCTTAATTGGGACACATCGGGGCCGAGGCTTTTTGTCCCGATTAAGCGGCTGTCCCAATTAAACATACAAATTTACTATTGGCTTCTTGGTTTGGTTTCTTTGAGATTTGTCCCAAATAAGCGGCTGTCCCAATTAAGCGGTGTCCCAATTAGGCGGAATCCACTGTATTTGTCTCCAGTATCTTTAAAGCTTATGTAATATATTATTATTATGTGATATATTACATTTTATTGATTAAACGATAATTATTAATAAGTACACTTTTAACCTTTGAAATCCGTTTTGTCGAGGGAATTAAAATTTGAATTCTCGTCATCTTTCGGAAGTTGGCATTTACATTCATGTCTGAAATACTTATCAACATTCACAGAACAGTTTAGTGCAGGACTTTGTCCGCCGTTTCCTTTTAGAAAAAAAATAGTTATTTTCAATTTCTTATAAAAGAAATGTCAAAATATTTATCATTTTTTCTAAAAAATACAATACAAAAAAAAATTGTCTTTACTTTATTCATTAACTACTTTAGCCATTTATTCATTAACTACTTTAGCCATTTATTCATTAACTACTTTAGCCATTTATTAATTAACTACTTTAGCCATTTATTCATTAACTACTTTAGCCATTTATTCATTAACTACTTTAGTCATTGGAGGCGGGTGGTCGAGTGGTGTAGAGCGCTTGAATGTCGACCGGAGGGTCCCGGGTTTGAATCTCAGTGAGAACCTTGGAGCTATTTCAGCTATAAATAGATACCTGACTTAATGTTGGGCGTTGTGCTAACCACACAATCCCTGTATATGACGAGGTTATAGAAACAGATAAATTCTACACTTCATCTGCCCCGATGAGCCCTTTGGGGCTTAAGGGAACGTTACTTTAGCTATTACAAACATGCCGATACAACCTTTTTTAACAAAAAAAAAAGAAAAAGAAAAATCTAACTTACTAAAGTTAATCAATATTCTAATTATAGATAATACACATTATTACTAGTAGACATACATTCTGACTTTAGACGCAACTATTTCACTTACTCTTCCCAGCGCTTAAAGTTAAATTCGTGCCATAAATAATATCATCTGTAGATCCAGTCATATTTGGGAAGATTGTTGCCATCACTTTATAAAAACTAACATTTGAAGTAGGTAGTGAAACACCACAGATTGAATTATAGTAGATTGGTTCATGTGTTAATTGTGTATGTTCATAGTGAGATACTGAACATTCTGTTTTCTGTTAATGATAGGATTTATCACATAGGAAAAATAAAAACTATAACATATGATTGATACAAAAAAGTTTCAATAAATAAAAATGAAGTTAATTTTTTTTTAATTAACTGGGAGAAAAAATGAAACTGTTTTTATCATTAAAAAATGAAACTGTTTTTATCATTAAAAAATGAAACTGTATTTATCATTAAAAAATGCAACTGTATTTATCATTATAAAATCAAACTGTATTTATCATTTTAAAAAATGACAACGGTATTTATCATTAAAAAAATGAAACTATATTTATCATTATAAAATCAAACTGCATTTATCATTATAAAATCAAACTGTATTTATCATTAACAAATGAAACTATTTATCATTAACAAATGAAACTATTTATCATTAAATAATGAAACTGTATTTATCATTATAAAATCAAACTGTATTTATCATTATAACATTAAACTGTATTTATCATTATAAACTGAAACTGCATTTATCATAATAAAACAGCAACTACCAACTTCGTCATCAAGCAGACAAAATGTACACATAGCTGGCGGATAGATCATATCAGAAGTACAAGTGGCATACACAGATGAATTACTTCGTGATTCATAACTACAGCGTATAACGGACGGTTTGGCTGAAATGTAAATAAATTAGGCTAAGATGAATAAATTATGACAGCTTTTTTTTTGCGATAAGCTGAAGAGACACACACACACAAAATAAAACTCTTGTAAGCAAAAAAAAACATTGTGATAATCTAAGGTGACCAGACTTTTCAAATCTAAATAGATTCCTGACGATAAACGATGGGATTGTGGCGAGGGGAAGAAACTAGAACAGGGGTCGGCAAACTATTTAAATCGCGGGTCACATTGGATACTTACATTGGAGGTAAAGTCGAATACGACAGTTTGGTAGATGGAGTATTTATTTAAAGTTGTAAAAATTTAAAGTGTTTTATCAAATAATAAAATGTAAACGTCATAAATGTGAAAGAGCTGAGAGGAAGAAGAGCGCGTGCCGGGTGAAACAGCTCGACGTGCCGGGTGAAACAGCTGGACGGGTCGTACTTTGGCCGCGGGGCGTTTAAACAGTGAATGAACATTGGAGGTTAAGGTACCATACTAGGTTATGTGAAACCTGTGGGGTTGTTGTGGGTTAACTCTGATGTATGGTCATCTTAGGTCATTTAAATATTCAAAATACAAGGAGAAAGCAATTGAATTACACTTACAGAATACAGGAGAAAGCAATTGAATTACACTTACAGAATACAGGAGAAAGCAATTAAATTACACTTACAGAATACAGAGACTGTACACTGGTCCACAAGTATTTCTCCCAAATCTTTATCCACTCTTTTCAGTTTCCAAAGTCCTTCCAGTTTAACGAACGTGTTCCTGCTGACATTTGCAAACTCTATTGTGACATGGTGAAGATTCTGAGTTCTATTGCTGACAGTTTTGATATCTATTTCTCTGATAACGTGTAGTACTGAACATATTTCGTGTTGATTTGCACAACAATATTACTCTATGGTCATCCTTTTCAAGAAGTATTTCTCCTGTTTCAAAACGGATCTCCATAAACCCAGGACGATTTTCTTGGAGAGTATAACAAGTCAAAGAAGCAGACGCAGCTCCTAAAACACATTCAGAAAAATTGACCAATAGAAATAAATAGATGACTAGAAGACAAGCCATTGTTTTTATCTGACAGTTAATGAGCTAGGGTATACTTTGATGCATGCGTAAATCTGGTGCGATGTAGCACGAGATTCAAACCTAAGGCTTACATTGACCAACATATTAATATAATCCGTATCAAACTGTAACACCATCACAAGTTCTTTTAATAATAATATATATAAAAGCGATTTGGGTTCTGCGTTAAATCGAAAGTAAAGAATTAATACCATAGTATTCCAGTTTAAAATACAACCATGAAAATAACCTAGATTACCGATCAAGCCTAAGGGGGATAAAACTCTATGCAAGGTTTTGCAGGGTACAGCTAGTATTGTATATATTTAGTTAAATTATTAAATCGAAAACAGGTACAGTCACACTGCATTGTTAAATATCTTCTACCGTACTCAGCCCCGTAGCGTGAAAATTCTACAGGAGGGGCCAGGCAATAGCGGGGGGGGGCAGGTAATACATTTTACTAAGTAGAACAGAGAATGCAGAACATGTTCTCCAAACATGCCCTTTACATGACACAGCTCGCAACAGGTTCAGGCCACAGATGACCTCCTTCAATCAAAAACTTTATGGGAGCGAGACGGACCTGGATGCCACCGTGCAGTTCATCATAACTATAGGCCTGGTCGTTTGAAATCCTCCATAATCATATATCGAGAACAAAGAAGAAGAAGAAGAAGTAGAACAAATAAGCAGGGGGGCCAGACAAAACGCAGGGGGGGGCCGGCCCCCCTGGCCCCTCCCCCCGAACGCTACGGGCCTGACCGTACTACTCATTATTATTATTCTTATTAAAATGTTTTCACTGGTAAAGTTTATTATCTGTTAATGAAATTAATAATAATTAGAATAAAAATTATTTCAAGATAAAAACAACTTACTTTGTATTTCTCCAGATAAGTAAACTAAATAAATTGATATAAATAAAAACTTTGTGAGGATGTCCATTTTAAGACAGTGAAATCGTATCATTAGAAAATAATTAGGAATATAACTACTTCAATAGCTAAAGCTTAAAAAAACCTGTTTCGTCACCAATCCTTTACTTTGAACTTTCTTTTTTAGTAATTTATAATCACATCATTTTTTTTAATACTATAACAATTAGAAAGTAATATAAACTGTAGTTTAAAAACTAAGACTTCAAGTGTGTACAATGTTGAAAACGAAACCAAGTGTGGATATCCCAGTTCTAACATTTTAAGACAGCGCTAGTTACTGGCTAGTACACAACCATTTTCATTTATACAAGTACTTCACTTGATGACTAAGTCCAACTCAGGGAAAAAGCAATTAGAGAAAAATTTCTTATCAATGGCTAGACAAAATTGAAGAATGTTGTTTTGCTTGATCAGTGCTTTCCACAACCAGTGGCTTAAACTAATGTTCAGGGGTGGAGACATATTATACCGCCCTAAACTAATGCATACACATTCTTAACTTATACAAATGACGCCCCTAGTGGTGGTAAACTTAGTGCTCTAGGTAAATATTTAGATAGACAGATGATATATAGACAGACATACTGATAGATAAGATAGATATAAGATAGATATAAGATAGATATAAGATAGATAAGATAAATATATAAAAGATATATAAGTTAGATAAGATAAATAAGATAGATAAGATAGATAAGATAGATAAGATAGATAAGATAGATAAGATAGATAAGATAGATAAGATAGATAAGATAGATAAGATAGATGGATAGAGGGAAAGAAAGAAGGATGGATGGATGGATAGATAGATAGACAGATAGATCGATAGATAAGAGAGATATATAAGATAGATGGATAGAGGGATAGATAGAGGGATGGATGGATAGATAGATAGATAAATAGATAGATAGATAGATAAATTGTATATATATATATATATATATATATATATATATAGATAGATAGATAAATAGACAGAAAAATTTCGATTGATAGATAGTTAGACGGATAGATAGATTGATAGTCAGATAAATCATAGATAGAAAAATAACTTATAGATAGATAGAACAATAGATTGATATATAGACAGATAGACAGAGACAGAAAAAAATTTAGATTGATTGATGAATGCATTGATACATAGAAGGTCAGATGCATGGATGGATAAATAGATAGGTGGATGGATAGATTGTAAAAGAGAGGTGGGTGGGGGTAAGAGAGAGAAAGAGAGAGAGAGAGAGAGAGAGAGAAAGAGAAAGATAGAGGGAAAAGATACTCAACATGCAGCATTGTATTGAAAAACAAGCAATTAAGCCTGTTCCATTCTGGACACAGGACGTGTTAGAGAATTTTCGTGTTATGTATCAGTACGTATGCTATATTTCAATAAATATTTGTAAATTTTGTAAATGTTTATAAATTCAATTGTGTAATGCATATATCTGAAAAAAGATATTAAAAAGACGTTTTCTTATATTTGAAAACAAAATTATTTTCTCTTAAATCTAACTACAAGTGGTTTGTGGTTACTGAAATAGGACTCATAATTGAAAACATTCGAAATTATAGTCATTTAATCGTCCGAAAACTCCGTCAATTGTTGCATAGCTCTGATACTTTCAATTAAACTCAGAACACAAGCTTACTATTTCATTTGATGAGTTTCTTAATAAATCTTGGTGAAACTACGTGCTGCAGTATTTCGCACCAAATGAATGGGTTATTGAACGTACAAGGTGTATATAATATATAAGCCCCTTAGGAGCCCTGAAGCCCGGCCCTCAGAGGTCCTGTCGCGAAATGAACTTTTGATGTACACATGGCAGGCCAAGACCTACAAAATGATATATACATCATGGGTCTAGGATTTATAGTTGCTGAGAATGGGCGCTCCTTTATTAATATAGCTTATATAGTAAAAAACGGTACTAAGCCCCCTTTTACGGCCCTCAGAGGTCAGATCGCGAAATGGAAAAAAATCATTTCTTGGCAGGCCAAGACCTACAAAATGATATATACATCATGGGTCTAGGACTTATGGTTGTTGAGATCTAGGGTGATGACAGACCGACAAAACGGGGATAATAGAGCATTTTTTTCGAAAATGCTCTAAAAATAGTCTTTTATATGTATTGACAGATAGATCATTATTATTAGTACAATACTAGCCAGCTTATTTGTTTTACCCAGAGATTCATTATTCTGTTTAAATGGTTATGTCCCTCACCAAAAACATCGCAAGGTAGGGTACTCATCCAAACATCAGTTAGGGGCTTATGCACTAGATGCCCTCGTCGGGCAATATACAGCGACTTAGCTGTCGGTGTGTGTGTGTAGGGTGCACGGGTTATGTGGTGATTCCCTCGACTGTCGACCTGAAGGTCACCGGTTCGATCTTCGGTGAGGACCAATGGATATTTCAGGTCATGACTTGAGTCCCCCCACTATGTCTCCCATGAAGCCTTTGCACTATCAGGTATGGTAGGGGTGATCGAAGGGCACTGAAAAGACCGTCCCCATTAGTGGTTTATAGGATCTAAGAGATGTCATCTCATCCTTACAGGGGCGTCACACATCGGTATGTGTGTGTGTAATCATTGACAGTGGCCCCATGACATCATTGACAGTGGTCCCATGGCCTCATCGACAGTGGTCCCATGGCCTCATCGACAGTGGTCCCATGGCCTCATTGACAGTGGTCCCATGGTCTCATTGACAGTGGTCCCATGGCCTCATCGACAGTGGCCCCATGGCCTCATCGACAGTGGTCCCATGGTCTCATTGACAGTGGTCCCATGGCCTCATTGACAGTGGCCACATGACCTCATCGACAGTGGACCTATGGCCTCATTGACAGTGGTCCCATGGCCTCGTTGACAGTGGCCCCATGTAACCTGGAGGCAGTACTGGCTTGACGCTTCATGTGGAAGTTTTCTAGATAACATAACAAAGCGTGTGAGTGAGTGAGTGCATTTAGTGCTGACAACTTTAAGACGATTGATGTGTATTTACTTACCTACGCGTTGGTGTATTGTTGTGTTGTCCATTGTTTACGAACCTGAGCATAATGTTTATGAGTCTGGAAAATGTATTTTTATTAAAAGAAAAAAAAAATCTCGATTATATTTCAATGTAATCGAAGTCTGTGTGTTTAAGTACAAACCGAATGACGAACAATAAAATAATCGCAAACCCGTTCATGATAATCATGTTGGATCAAACCAGTTTACGTAAATCATGTACTTGAGTTAAGAAGCTGATGGAAAGGTTGAAGATTTGGAGATTATGTTAACAGTAGAAAGTCGTTTATACGAATCAGTTGGGACCGGACACCGTTCGGATGTTCGATTGTTCGGATAACACAGAATGTGATCGATACAGTATATGAAACCAGACACTATACGAATATAAAAAAAATCATCACATGCGGGAAACGTACTTGAAGGAAATGCAAAATAGGTGCAACATGTCGCAATTTTTACCTTTATCGTTGAAAATATTCACTTCGAAAACTTTTTCATTTACAGTACATGTAGTTGATATTTGACGTCCCGGATAATAAACGTTCGGATAAACGAAGTTCTACTTTATTGATTTTACTCATGGAATTTTTGTTCCCATGTATATAAAGCTGGTACCTGTCATATCTGTGAAGTTACATTAGTTTTGTAAACATGATAGTTAGGATTAAAGAATGTAAGGCGCCCCACTGGGCGAGAGATGAATAGAGAGACATATCCACTGTGTAGGGGACAGATGGTCGTGTGGTAAAGTGCTCGACTGTTGACCTGAAGGTACCTGGTTCGAACTCTGTGAAGACCATGGACATTTTTCAGGTCTTGGCTCAGGTTCCGGATATATCTACCGTGGTGCCTCCATGGCCTTTGCACTATCGACTATGGTGGTGGGTATGAAAGAAGGGCACCATAAAAACCGTCTCATTAGTGGTTTATAGGATCTAAGAGATTTCATATCATCCTTTCAGGGACTTCATAGACCCATCCACTGTAGTGTCAATCAAGCGCCACTTCCCACCTTTGCCCCCCCCCATCCTTGCCATGTTAAGGGGTAAATAAATGAATGGATAAATAATGTAAACAAATCCAGCCAGTTTGTTACATAGCACTAATATCATAACAATATAGGCCCTACACACAAAAACATATTCATTACTCTAACACGGGTGTGGCTGAGCTAGAGATGACAACTTTGGCTTTTGAAAAAAAGTAAAATCCCGATTGTCGCCTACTATGTGTTTATGTTTTATATACTGAAAATATTTTTTTTATGTTCTATTGTCGACATCAAATAGACGTGTACAAGCTTTGTAAGACAATGTAATTAAAAGACTCTACTTGGCTGTCTCTTACAATGTAATTAAAAGACACTACTTGGCTGTCTTTTACAGAGAGACGTTTATTTAGCTGTGCATATTATTCTAAAAAAAACAGAATTTGTTGATTTTATTACTGCTAAGCTACATTCTCATTAGTTCGCCCTCGAGTTTGAATTTATTTCTCGTGAGTAAATAGACGTTCATGCCACAGTACAGTTTATGTAAGTGCGATGTCATCATTTCATCTATTTTCACGTTAAATGACACATGTCATTGCTGTCTGTCAGACATATAGCTCTATTATCTCTACACCCCCCACCCTTCCCCGTCATAGTCAATAATATGATCGGTCATATCGAGGACATCTGCATCGTAGAACAGTGCTTCCCAAACTTTCGACATTTTCTTTTTTTTTTCTTTATTGAGTACCCTTTGTAAAAAAAAAATTCTACTCTTTATACCCACTGTTCCCTCTAAGCTGCACCAGCCTGCGATATCGCACGATTTTTCAGACCTCAGCGCACAACTTTATGGCTTGGCGCACAAAACGTGTGATTAGAGAAAAAAAAATACATAAATTTTGTCATAAAATTCCGCCGTGACTTGCGCTATATAAATGAACTTAACGGGATCGAACTAGCATACAGTCTTTGTTGTGATAAAAAACTTCCGATCCCGTTCGTAATTTAAGTAATTGACTTAAAGCCAATAATAATATAGTTGGAGAAAAAAAGTCGAAGCGAAAGGGCGACGATCAGGAGTCGAGTCATATGGTGATATTGTGGACGAGCTAGAGTAGATGTAGAGACAGAGACAATCCCCTTCTATGTTCTATACCGCTTCCCTCTTATTTCATTATTTTTCTCTTTAGCCATGCAGGTGTTATCCGATTTTGCTTGTACTCCCACACAACACTTCGCGTACCCATGGGGTAAGCGTACCACACTTTGGGAAACACTGCTGTAGATGTACCATATGGACCTGTTTCATCTTGCCACTGCAGATTTTAATTTCAAAGGCACAGCAGCCATGATACTCCTTTGGTTCATTGTGCTTGGCATCCATCTTGAAGTTTCTCAAGGTAAGTCTTTAATTAAACAAACGTCACCCAATGTAACTCAGTCTACTGAGCTTAGTAAGGGAATAAAAAATAAAACCCATTATCAGGGCATGATTTAAACATAAGAAAACTTGGCCTATTCCCACCCACCCCTCCCCGCAATAGACGAATGGCCGCTCCCCCATTCCACACATTCACAAAGTATAAAGTTATGTCAAATCTTTTAATGTAAATTAAAATAAAAAAAGCTGAAATTATTAGTTAATACGAATACCACAAGGGACGGGTGGTCGTTTGGTAAAGTGCTTCACTGTTGACCTGACGGTATCTGGTTTAATCTCCGGTGAAGGCCAATGGCTATTTCATGTCAAAACTAAAGTCGCTGCTATTATCTCCCGTGGTGCCTCCATGGCCATTGCACTATCGTCTATGGTGGGGGGATGAAAGATGGGCACCATGAGAAACAGTTACATTAGTGGTTTATAGGATATAAAACATTTCATCCTTACAGGATACCAAAATACGAATGCAACAATCCTTTGTGATGAATTAATATATAAACATTCTGACATGAATAATAATAATTGTCATGCGTTCATAATGAACCACCGGATGGGAGAGGGGGGTGCATATGATGTTATTTTGCATGGGTCACTTCATACGTCACGCATGACGTCGCCTGCCGTTGTGTTGCAGGCACATTTAAGGCCTGTTTAAAAATAAACACCAAAAACTATAACCAATAATTCACCTAGTGATTTAAAATTAACGAATGAATACAAATATAACAAAACAAATACGTACACTCATATAGCTGTCTTTTACAATGTAATTAAAAGACAATAATTATAACTGTCTTAAACAATGTAATTAAAAGACAATACTTCCAGCTGTTTTTAACAATGTAATTCAAAGACAATACTTATAGCTGTCTTTTACAGGGAGGGAGACATTTTGTAGAAGAAAGGAGTCGTTGATTTTATGACTGCTAAGCTACATTCCCCATTTATGCCATCGTGTTTGAATTTATTTAAACTTCAAAAAAAAACAACAAAAAAAAAAAACAAACAATTAAGCAAAGATTTAAAAAAAAAAATTGGACATAACTCGGATTCTTTAAAACAAAGTTAGAATTTTGTAACGTCATTCTATTATTTATTTCTATTTAAGGAGATGAACATTTCCTAGAACTAGCCAAGCGACTAAGAATGACCAGGTGTACAGCTAACAAAGGATTTGTCTACGTGGAGTATTTGAGAACGAGGCTTTGTCTCTATTGGTCAACTGAATTTAAGAACTACAAGGACGCTAAGGAGGACTGCATGAGTCAGTCTTGTTTTTAGTATTACATGTATTTTTATTACTAGCTGTACCCTGCAAAACCTTTGCATAGAGTTATATTCCCTTAGTTTTGATCAGCAGGCTAGGTTATTTTTAGGTTTCGCACAGATCCGATTTTGTCCATGATTTTTATTACTATTGTTTACGTTTGACGATTTTAAAATGGAATACTGTTGTATTAATTCTTTACTTTCGATTTAACGCAGAACCCACACCGCTTTTATTTATATAGATGTTGATTATTCTTTGTTTAGATGGTGGAAAAATCTTTTCCCCGTCTTAGATTGTCAGAACCAAAGCCTCCTATGTGTGAGATGCCCCTGAAAGGATGATAAGATGAAAACTCTTAGATCCTATAGGACGGTTTCTACGGTGACATTATTTCATATCCAATAGTGCAATGGCCATGGAGGAAACCACGGGAAACATAGCGGGGACTTCAGCCAGGACATGAAATACCCATTGGTCCTCTCCGGAGATCGAACCAGGGACCCGCCAGGTCGACAGTCAAGCGTTTTACCACACGACCAACCGTCTCATCACCACATGCCCCCTCATCTCCGTCCTCTATTTATGGCTACCTTAACAATAATGAGACTTGTATCACTGTACAAGCAGAGATGGAGTACTCAGTATTTGTATTCGTGAACTTGTATTAACCAAGTACTTGTATTCGTACTCGTACTTATAATTGAACGCAATAAGATAGAAAGGGAAATAGTCAGTTGTATCTATGTTTTCTACTGACGCGATAAGTGAATAGTACTTAACACACTACAGGCAGCGGCGTAGTGAGGGAAGGGGGCAAGGGGTGCATCATGCCCCGGTCGCTATTCACAAAGAGGGAGCCAAATGGTATATTTTACATATTATTGTCATATGGTTTTCAAATGGGGGGGAGGGCTAAAAAGGTATTGTGCCCCCGGGGGGAGTTAAGCTAGCTACGCCACTGACTAGAGAGTGACTCTTTAGCTCTTTGGGTGTGGTGGTGGGTTGTGGGCTCGACCCTCAGCTACTCCAGTAATATGCTTATGTCCCCGTGGCCGCTTCTACGGTCTTCGTGAAACCGGTTTTGTGTTAGATATGAAAGAAGGGGCACCACAGAAACCCTGAATCATCACTCAAGAGTTCAAGTGATGGACGTTCTAATTTTTTTACAAGACATTAACCAGTGGCGTAGCTCACTTTAGTGCCAGCCCCGGGGGGCGGGGGGAACTTACTCTAAGCCCCTTTTTAGCTACGCCACTGACCTAAGTAAATAATATCCATTAGCTCATTGTCCACAGCCCACATTGTAGAATGAAAATCAAACCACTAGGAGCCCGGGTGCAGAATGAACTTTTGACCTTCCTTAATTAAAGTAGAGACGTGATAGTGAAAAAAAAAGTGGTGAAGTGGGGTTTGGGTGTGGGGGGGTATGGGACTACCACAGATCGTTGGTACCTGAAGCGCCCCCTTTGCAGTGCAGCCCCCGTTAAAATTGTCTTTGATTACATTAATCTCTATGAGAAAATGATGACTGACAGTCGATTCCTATGTACCAGTAATGTATTGCAGTCATGAATAATAATAGGACTTCAAATGTCCTTATATATATATATATAACTTTTTCTTAACTTTAAATTCTCTCAGTCTATCTTCAGGCTGAGACTTAGTCTCTTAAAGACAGAAAAAAGTAACTTCTTCCTTAAATGAGACAATTGTATAATTCAAAATAGTGAACAAATGTATTAAAAACTGTTCAACTGTATCAGAAACTATACAGCTGTATTAGAAACTGCACAACTGTATTAGAAACTGCACAACTGTACTACAAACTGCACAACTTTATTAGAAACTGCACAACTGTATTAGAAACTGCACAGCTATATTAGAAACTGCACAATTTTATTAGAAACTGTACGACTATATTAGAAACTGTACGACTATATTAGAAACTATATACCTGTATAAGATGCTGTAACAGTGAAACACACCACACTATTTCAACTATTTATTTATTTGTGTTTCCCCACTCCCCACCAGAGCGAGGTGCCAACATGATGTCAGTCAGGAACTGGGACAGGATGAAGGTGTTACGTCATCAGCCTCATTCCCGCTGGGTCGGCCTGGACGACATGGAGGTTGAGGACTACTTCCGTTGGCAGGACAACAGTAGCGTCATGGACCTAGATTACCGCGAACTGTTCTTTTATCACGGTGAGTTGGCAGGACAACAGTAGCGTCATTGACCTAGATTACCGGGAACTGTTCTTTTATCACGGTGAGTTGGCAGGACAACAGTAGCGTCATTGACCTAGATTACCGGGAACTGTTCTTTTATCACGGTGAGTTGGCAGGACAACAGTAGCGTCATCGACCTAGATTACCGGGAACTGTTCTTTTATCACGGTGAGTTGTTGACTCACAATCATATATTGTATGTGTCGAGTTTCACAGTATACAGTTTTGTACTATAAAAAAAAGTATTGTTGATCACAATGGTTCGACAGCGCGTGCTCCGTCATCACAGTTCTGACCAGCACACCAATGACATCTTTCTTATTTTAAAACAGTTGGTTTCAAGGGCTTTGTTCCAATATCTGATTAAAAAACATTTTTTTGAAAAACAGAGAAAAATGCGTTTTCCTATTAATACCGTTGCAATGTTGCATGCATTTGTTTGCCAGTGAATACATATTTGAAGTCATTAGAACATGACACCATATGACACCCATGTCATTTCCAAACATTTATTATCTAAAGACCCTATCATTTTTCGATTATATTGGACTTAGAATTTGTGAGCTATTGGATTCAAACTTCATAATCATGTTGACATTTGAGAGCGAGAGAAAGATATATATATATATATATATATATATATATATATATATTTATATATATTTATATATATATATATATATATACAAAGAGAGAGAGAGAGAAAGTGGAAAGAGAGAGACAGAGAGAGACAGAAAGAGAGAGACAGAGAGAGACAGAGAGAGAGACAGAGAGAGACAGAGACAGAGAGAGACAGAGAGACACACATAGAGAGAGAGAGACAGAGAGGCAGAAAGATAGAGAGTGAGAAAGAGAGAGAGAGAGACAGAGAGAGACAGAAAGAGACAGAGAGACAGAGAGACACTGAGAGAGAGAGAGACAGAAAGAGAGAGAGAGAGACAGAGGTAATTTAACTACTCATATTCTTACAGTGAACCCCAATGACTGGGAAGGACATAAGGACTGTATCTACTTCATGCGCGCTAACCTTCCTCCTTGATGACCTTCCATGTGTAAGCAAGCTCCTATACGTGTGTGGAAAACTAATAAGTTTTAAAACCGTGATTAAAAATTAAATAATAATAATTGAAAACAATAAACACTTTGAAGCGTTTTTCAAATTTCGTCTTTAGTAAATTTATAATGAAAATGTAACGCACAAATTAAATTCATTCTGCAGTCATACGTTTACAAGTTTTAACATTAATACAACATAGGTGAATCTCAAGTGGTTAGCCATACATGAGGTTGTCGGGATATGCAACCTTATTTTTTAACTCCATGGAGCATACCACCTGCCAGGTGAAAGCAGAAATGCATTGACGTAACTAGCGTTAGAAAGCCGCTCCATTGGTCAATGTATCACGATGTAGTTTAAACAAAGTTCGGACGGGATGGTCGTGCCGTTAAACGCTCAATCGTTGACCTCAGGGTTCGGGTTCGATCTCCGTTAGGAAACAAGGGGATTTTAAAGGTCATGGTGAAAGTTGGTTCCATGTCTCACGTAGTGCCTCCTTGGTCATCCCACTCTCAGTTGTGGTGAGGATGAAAGAAGGGCTATATCAAACCTAACAATTGTCTCATTTAAGGAAGAAGTTACTTTTTTCTGTCTTTAAGAGACTAAGTCTCAGCCTGAAGATAGACTAAGAGAATTCAAAATTAAGAAAAAATTTCTTTCTTACAATACAAAAAAATAACCTGGTTGATTTCGTAATGTGTAAAGTCCCTGTAAGGATGAGATAAAATCTTTCAGATCCTATAAATCTTTTATGGGACGGTTTTTAATCACCGTCTTTCCCGATAGTGCTACGCGGTCGATATAAACGGAACTAAATTCGATTCAGTTTAGTCGAGATTTCGCAATAGGCTAAAAATGTTCAAACATCTGCTTTTACATGACTCATCACATTACAAGAAGGAAGTAAATGATCAAGCTGTGATCACAACACTCACACCAACCGCATGATGCGATCACAGCACTCACTGTAAAGGTATGAGATTTGTTGATGTTATACTTTGATGTAGATAAATAGCATAAACTTGGAGGCGTACGGTGGCGTGGTGAAGTCTGGTATGTTTGACACAAATGTTCACAAACACTTCATAAAAAAGAGTCTCAAGGCTGCACGGCTGATTCAATGGCACATTTATTGAACGAAGACATTAAAGTAGAAAACATGTTAAATGATATTGACTACCAAACTGATTAGGCAAAATCATACTTGACTATTAAACTGACTCTCCTAGAGAAGAAACTAGACATGACTCTCTAGTTCAAGCTCAAGTAAGTAACTAAGCAAGTGACAAATGACGTCTAACTACGTCACATAACAACATAAAAATTCATACTCTCTATAGTCACTTAAAAGTGTGATTAACACACACATGCACAAACAAAATCAAACAGTGTATATTTAATTCAACTTTAACTCATTCACACTCACCTACCCTAACCACAAACTGTAATTTAGTAAACACGACTTTCATGATAATATGTAACATCTCATCTTGCAAAAAAATCATCGCATGATTTTAGTAGTAGTTAAAGTTGTCTAAAGTGGGACGGATGGCCGAGTGACTTAGATACTCCACAGTTGACCTGAGAGTCCTGGGTTCGATACTCGGTGAGAACCATGGGAATTTTTCCGGGGCCTATTTGGGGCAAAGTCGTCCCACAATTCTACCCAGCTTTAAATGGGTACCTGACTTAAGTTGATTAAGTAAAGGCGGCTGGGCGTTGTGCTAACCACACAATCCCTTCATATACTGAGGTTATAGAAACAGATGAGTTCCCCACTTCATCTGCCCCGATGGCAGTTTGGGCTTAAAGGACTTTACTTTTTTAAGAGTTGTCTAAAATAGGGGCGTGCCCAGTGTAATGTGGTATGCCCCCCCTAACCAGTGGCGTAACTAGGGTGGGGGGAGGGGTCCAAATTTGAACGTCCCCCCGGGCCCCCGCTTGAGGGGGGCCCCCAAACGAGTTTCCAATTAATTATTTTAAGACTAAATATTAAATACTAGCTGTAACCGCCACACGCTGCCGTGACCAAGCCTTCTGTAACGACCACAAGTCGGTAATGTTTTTATAACACACTTTGGAATGGCTGGAAATGCGCCATAGGTACAATGACGGTCACATTTAGAGAGAGTTTGTATTTTTAGGGGACACATACCTGTTAAGTTAGATGTCCTAGTTAGGCTGGAATTAAAAGCAAGGCTAAGCGTCCTTGTATTTTCGAGAGAAAAATGTTGTGATAACTCAGTGATAAGCTAATTATCTACTGTCTGGTTTCGTATACATGGCGCCAAACTTCTACATGTGCTTGATTAGTGATACAAAGAGCATTGTTGAGCATTGTATTTACAAGGATATAGATCAAACATTGTATTTTCAAGAATATGGATCATTGGGTCAGGGATGAGTTAATTAATTAAGGGGAGAAAGGAGGAGAACAGGGAGGTACAGAACAGACATGCAGTTTGACAAAAATAGGCAGCACACAGGATAGAGTAGTGATGTTTCAGTGAATATGGATCTTGCAGTGTATAGTTTCATTCTACTTATATTTTGAAATTAAATTTTGCGTAATCGTCAAATAAAGTATATGAATCGGACTTGGCAGTTTATATCATTTATTCGTGATGTATGTGATTGAGTACACGCTTAGATAAAGTGTCCAATCCCCTACCAGAGGAAGAAGACATAGACAGATCGTCACAAGAACTCACAATGCATAACTAATAATACAAGTAGCTATGACACCTACTTTAATGTAAAAAGTAAGCATTGAGAAAAATTTCTTTTCTAATTCAGTTTATTAATTTACTGCAATTTTGTGTGTAAATTTCAAGGCGATTGATGAAGAACTTTAGAAGTTATTAGCAAGGCGTGAATCCTATTAACATTTTTATTTATATAGATAAAGCCAAAGCCATGTAATCTTGCTATGCACGTTGTTATATAAGTTAGTGGAGAGGCCTCACTTGGAAGGTGCGGGCCGCACCGGGTGACAACAACATGGGGGTGACAACAACATGAACAGTTCTAAATTTCATAGCAGAAAGAACTTGGCATGGTCATTTTTATAACCGGACATAGTCAAAAACATGATCAGTAGCACAGGGTGCCACCATACGAGCAGTTGCACAGGGTGCCATCATGCAGAGCGTCTAGAGCTTAGGTAAATGAATCTAATTTAAAGCTGCTCGGATCAATCTGGAGTTTTTATAAACGCGCTAGAAAAAAGGACAGAGGTAGTCACGTGGTTTTATGAAATAGGAGACGTAGTTTATAAACTCAGTTGAATTTAAGTAATATATATATATATTTAAAATACAGTCAGTAATACTATCGTTTTCATCGCTTAAATATTTTAAAGTAAATTCTCTAAGGCAAAGACCATATAGAGCAGTGCTTCTCAAACTTTTTGAAGTAACGGCCCCCCTTGGAACGCCAATCAATATGTCGCGGCCCCCCTATTTTTTTTTTTGGTTTAGATTGCTTAAATTTTTTTATTTTTCGAAATTCCACGGCCCCCCTACGAACAGTCCACGGCCCCCTAGGGGGCCGCGGCCCACCAATTTGAGAAGTACTGGTATAGAGCAGGAACATTCGAAATGTGTACCATTGTTCATGGTGGAAGTCTTGTGGGAGGGGGGGTGACACCCTGAATTGTCCGTATCGGGTGACACCAACCATAGTGATGCCACTGAATTAGTGGCACTGTTGCATGTATTCCATACAGATTAAGGATTTCAGAATTACGTAAATCATCACGCAAATAAAAACTGGTAAAAAGTTTACTAAAAGTATCAAAACATAGTTTCGGTTGTTGTAAAACACGTCAGCTTGACGGCATTTTATCTTCCATTTTTTGTCCATGCTACAATCCATCTGCCTATAGACATAAATAGAAGGATCATAGTTCAAATATACGTATGTCCATTCGACTGACGAAATCTCACGATCATGGCGGATGACACAAGTATAGGTTATGTTTGTGTAGATTTTTTATTTGTGAAATGTAAAGAATGTTATTCTTTATAGAGAAACTTCAACTTTACCGACAGAATGAGCATTTACTTAGAGTGGAGGCTACAAAACGAAAAAAGCGTGCTACAGAGAGACGAGAGCGAGGCTACAAAATCAAGGAAAATTTGAAGGGTTTTTTTAAGAAGAAACCTGATAATAGCATTGAAAACAAAGAAGACCATGAACA
>JAGDYQ010000063.1:1129260-1150568 GCA_021962125.1 Bulinus truncatus | reverse complement strand
GACTGAGATTATTAGACTTTACATACAACTCACAACCACCACTGCTAGGGTTCTATTTGACTCCCCACCCCCACTTCCCTCAGACCCATCCAAATGTGCATCGAACCGGAGAACTGCACAATGTCGTTCGGCAAACTAAGGCACACAGCAGTTTTCTTAAGACGTTATCATGTGAAAAGTCACCAAGTGCTACCATCAACTTCAACTACTGCTACCATCTACTTCGACTACTGCTACCATCTCGCTTCTATGGCTACTAAAACCACATTGCTTTTGTTAATACCGATCCCGTTTCGCTTCGATGAAACCAGAGTCACTGCACTTTGGTTGAAGAAATTTGTTGTACAACATGAGAAGGATATTGAATTATTTATTTGCATCAAACTGTTATATGTGAAATATTGGCGAGGTCTGCTGTACAACATGAGAAGGATATTGAATTATTTGTTTGCATCAAACTGTTATATGTGAAATATTGGCGAGGTCTGCTGTACTGTGTTCACAACTCACGGTATACACTTGTGGTCACTACAAAGGAATTATACAATTTAATCCTTTATATACATCTCAGATAGCAAACAATATTTGAACATCTCGTACTGGCCTTCCAGGGCACCAGCCCACATTTAATATTCATATAGGCCACATACCTAGAACCACATATCTAGAGCCACATATCTAGAGCCACATATCTAGAGCCACTAACACACATCCCTCTGTCCCACCCAGTCCATCAGTGCGTGACAGTACGTTCCTACACCTACCAGTCAAACAACCAACAGTAGGTTTATGGCTCCCATCCACCCAGTCAAACAACCAACAGTAGGTTTATGGCTCCCATCCACCCAGTCAAACAACCAACAGTAGGTTTATGGCTCCCATCCACCCAGTCAAACAACCAACAGTAGGTTTATGGCTCCCATCCGCCCAGTCAAAAACCTAAACAGTAGGTTTATGGCTCCCATCCACCCAGTCAAACAACCAACAGTAGGTTTATGGCTCCCATCCACCCAGTCAAACAACCAACAGTAGGTTTATTGCTCCCATCCGCCCAGTCAAACAACCAACAGTAGGTTTATGGCTCCCATCCACCCAGTCAAACAACCAACAGTAGGTTTATGGCTCCCATCCGCCCAGTCAAACAACCAACAGTAGGTTTATGGCTCCCATCCACCCAGTCAAACAACCAACAGTAGGTTTATGGCTCCCATCCACCCAGTCAAACAACCAACAGTAGGTTTATGGCTCCCATCCGCCCAGTCAAACAACCAACAGTAGGTTTATGGCTCCCATCCGCCCAGTCAAAAACCTAAACAGTAGGTTTATGGCTCCCATCCACCCAGTCAAACAACCAACAGTAGGTTTATGGCTCCCATCCACCCAGTCAAACAACCAACAGTAGGTTTATGGCTCCCATCCACCCAGTCAAACAACCAACAGTAGGTTTACGGCTCCCATCCGCCCAGTCAAACAACCAACAGTAGGTTTATGGCTCCCATCCACCCAGTCAAACAACCAACAGTAGGTTTATGGCTCCCATCCACCCAGTCAAACAACCAACAGTAGGTTTATGGCTCCCATCCGCCCAGTCAAACAACCAACAGTAGGTTTATGGCTCCCATCCGCCCAGTCAAAAACCTAAACAGTAGGTTTATGGCTCCCATCCACCCAGTCAAACAACCAACAGTAGGTTTATGGCTCCCATCCACCCAGTCAAACAACCAACAGTAGGTTTATGGCTCCCATCCACCCAGTCAAACAACCAACAGTAGGTTTATGGCTCCCATCCGCCCAGTCAAACAACCAACAGTAGGTTTATGGCTCCCATCCACCCAGTCAAACAACCAACAGTAGGTTTATGGCTCCCATCCGCCCAGTCAAACAACCAACAGTAGGTTTATGGCTCCCATCCACCCAGTCAAACAACCAACAGTAGGTTTATGGCTCCCATCCGCCCAGTCAAACAACCAACAGTAGGTTTATGGCTCCCATCCACCCAGTCAAACAACCAACAGTAGGTTTATGGCTCCCATCCGCCCAGCTGTTATCACAGGGAGGCGTTCAAATAACTCCATGAGGAAGTAGACTCAGTGAAACTATCTACATCTTTCTATGTCTAACAACATCTCATGTATTCTATGTCTAACAACATCTCATGTATTCTATGTCTAACAACATCTCATGTATTCTATGTCTAACAACATCTCATGTATTCTATGTCTAACAACATCTCATGTATTCTATGTCTAACAACATCTCATGTATTCTATGTCGAACAACATCTCATGTTGTTCCCCTTGAAAAATAAAATGCGTTCAAACCATTCTGGTCAGTAAGAAAAGACATGACCAAAGGAAAAGAGGGGGAGAGATTATGGTCCAGTATAAGATGCAGTCTAGAAATAGATGGATAGTTTGTGTGACGTCTACAGCCAAGGGAGGTTGTGATGTCCATTTACTATTGGACCTGAAGACCAAAGACTGTGGGAAGTGTGTGGGGGGGGGGGGGGTATATGAGATAGTCAAAGTTGTGAAATTAGAATTCTGTTTTTTTTCCTTACTTCACCCCATTCAACCCTAAGAGCTTTTCGTCTACCAGATTGGGTTTGGTCACTTGTCACAAAGTGACCATTGAGATGTAGTATCATGTGACAATGACTTTTACAGATTAGAACCGTTAACTGTTAGCTGACGACACACACATTTTTAGAGACCAACTGTTTGCTAATGATACTTCACGCACACACATAAATACATAGAGAGAGAGAGAGACCGTTCCATTCTTAAGACCAACAAGAAGTGTACACACATTGATCTCCAGGCAATTCTTCATTCTGATCTACTGGCTACCACAACTGACCAATGACCCTCGAGCACAGGGTGTTTAACAATACATGGCTTTTGGATTAATGAGCTCTGGCTGGAATTATTGTTAGATCATAAAAAAAAGATACTGCGATGTGTTTATACAAGATAGTTTGATAAACAACAAATCTAGCCTATCAATATACAAAACCTATTTATTAAAATACGATCCATTCATAGCTAACACATGCCAACCTCCCTTTCTCCTAAGATAAGAGTATATATTACTTTAAGAGTATGTCTTACTTTAAGAGTATATATTACTTAAGAGTATGTCTTACTTTAAGAGTATATATTACTTAAGTGTATGTCTTACTTTAAGATTACGTCTTACTTTACGTACAATTGATTCTCATAGATTTACAACCATGCTGTACATTCCTGGCACAATGTACACGTCATTATTGTGAGCAATGTGAAAACCTAAGGTGATGTTGAAAAATAGGATGGGGACTTGAACGAAATTAACAATTGTGTACATATTACACATCTCTCTTTCAAATCTCCATCAGGGTGATACATCAGGGTGATTCATTTTCGTTCATTTATATTCATCTACAGTGGACATGATTCCTGTTTACTTTATGACTGTAGACATTTTCACTGTTGACATTTAGACCGCTCTACCTGAGAAATAACCTAGACCATAGCCTGCAGTTACCATACGATTGCTGTAGTTATAACCTGGCAAAGATTTGAACCTCTGACTTGTGCCATACACACCGAGATCACAAATCAACCACAGTGAGAGGAATACTGATCGATATTTGGGTAGAAAAGTTTCGGTCAAATTGATGAAATCAAACTCTCGGACACTGGACGTCCACATCAAAGATACACACGACACATACACATAGTGGCCACATGTGTACCACCATTACAATACAGTCAATGTTAAATTCATCTTTGTTAATGAATGAACTACCATCATAATGCTTAAATGTTTTGATCCAAGGCTGTATACAAACTGAGTTCAAAGAATGTATCTTTCTTTAACCATGTATACAACGAAATCATGAACTCTGTAATGTTGATTCAAAAAAAATCTCAGTTTCTGGTTGAATGATTCAAACATTCAACAGCAATAACTCACCAGTTTATTACATCATCATCTGCGACTCAATTGTCTGACATTCACCTCGATTTGATCAGACACATTGACAGATAAACCGGTTTCACTATGAGACAGTGCACATAGCTTGCTGGTCCCTGATAACTGGATGACCATTCAACCATTTGGACTTTAAAACAACAGGTCAACAAACAGTGAAGTGTGAATAAAAAACAAACAAACACCAAATACAATTATATGGATCTGGATTAGTTGTTTATTGTATGGATCAGTTGTTTATTGTATGGATCAGTTGTTTATTATACGGATCAGTTGTTTATTATATGAATCAGTTGTTTATTATATGGATCAGTTGTTATATGAATTTGTTCCACTTATTGATCTTTTATATAAATTGCTACAGGAACATCTTCTTATTTGGGGATTTTTTTTTCTCAGGCGACATTTAGTGGGTAAAGCAAAGAATGCAATCAAAAGTAAAGTAATAATGTGTAAAAGGGAGAAGTGAGTTAAGTTATACGACTGAATATAATAATTGTACTAGACGGTTGTCAATCCAAGATGAAACGGCTCTAACTCATTAAAAACTAAAATACAACTTAATAACCAGAAGTAATATGAAGTAAACAAATATACTTGGTAGGCTGACTTATCAATACACACAAACTATTTAGGGTTCGGGTGAATGGTATCAATACACACAAACTATTTAGGGTTCGGATGAATGGTATCAATACACACAAACTATTTAGGGTTCGGGTGAATGGTATCAATACACACAAACTATTTAGGGTTCGGGTGAATGGTATCAATACACACAAACTATTTAGGGTTCGGGTGAATGGTAACCAGTGAGAGCCAGGCAATCAATACTCAACCAAACAAGTGCAGCAGGACATTGTAGCAAAGCACAGCACTCAAAGCTAATAGATGTGGTCATTTGGTGGTCAAATGAATAAGATAGACAAACTCTTCCAGTTTCCGCCAACTGACCATCTCATCTATGATTTCTATTTTGGTTACACGCAAACGTTTTCAAGTGTTGTTATTGGGTTTGTCAATGCCTCAACAGATTGTACATACAACGTACACACATGGACACGAAATGAGTTCAATATATATCAAACTGTGTCTCAATATAAATAAATGGCCAGGATGACCCCTTGACCCCCAAAGTGCTTACCCTACTTCAGACAGTGAGCAACAAAAAACGTGGTTTGTATTGAACTGACCCACGAGGGGAAGGGGGGGCGCTAGTAATGAGGAGCCAAATAAAATATTCCCGAGGACGGGCTAGTATATCTAGAGGCCTGTCTGCGAGTTGACTGTAAGGGATTGGGGTGGGGGGTGCTGGTGGTGGGGTACCGGGGAGGTCAACTGACTTTAAAACACGGGGAGTCTTCACAATTTGAATATCAAACACGTAAATATCCGGAGAAAAGGTCGAATGAAGTTGAGATGTAAGAAACGATAGTAGTGAGTGGCTGTCAGCGGGGTGAGTACCATAACAGTGAGTGGATGTAGAACTCCTGTACAATAAATGTGAAACTAGACAGTGAGTGGATGTAGAACTCCTGTACAATAAATGTGAAACTAGACAGTGAGTGGATGTAGAACTCCTGTACAATAAATGTAAAACTAGACAGTGAGTGGATGTAGAACTCCTGTACAATAAATGTGAAACTAGACAGTGAGTGGATGTAGAACTCCTGTACAATAAATGTAAAACTAGACAGTGAGTGGATGTAGAACTCCTGTACAATAAATGTAAAACTAGACAGTGAGTGGATGTAGAACTCCTGTACAATAAATGTGAAACTAGACAGTGAGTGGATGTAGAACTCCTGTACAATAAATGTAAAACTAGACAGTGAGTGGATGTAGAACTCATGTACAATAAATATAGACAGTGAGTGGATGTAGAACTCATGTACAATAAATGTGAAACTAGACAGTGAGTGGATGTAGAACTCATGTACAATAAATGTGAAACTAGACAGTGAGTGGATGTAGAACTCCTGTATAATAAATATGAAACAGTATAGCAAAAGAATATAATACCACACGATATAGTCTGTTTATCAAAATTTATTAAATAATATTGTTTTAAAAGTTAAGTCCCACAAACCTCATTGAATACCCACATTTGTGCACCATTCGCCGCCTTTAAAGTGTCGTAATAATTGGAACCTTTAAGGTTACAGCCTGTGTTAGCTACATATATTTATGTTATGAGTATGTTTGTTGCTGTGCATAGTTTAATTTCAGTATTTAATTAAATATTAAACTACAGCTAAGTAACGGAGAAATGAGGTATTACAAAACACAAGACACTACACCATATAGTGATATAAACACAAGACACTACACCATATTGAACACAAGATACTACACCATATTGAACACAAGATACTACACCATATTTAACACAAGACACTACACCATATTGAACACAAGACACTACACCATATTGAACACAAGATACTACACCATATTGAACACAAGACACTACACCATATTGAACACAAGACACTACACCATATTGAACACAAGATACTACACCATATTGAACACAAGACACTACACCATATTGAACACAAGACACTACACTATGTAGTGATATAAACACAAGATACTACACTATATAGTGATATAAACACAAGACATTACACCATATAGTGATATAAACACAAGACACTACACCATATTGAACACAAGACACTACACTAGTGATATAAATACAAGAGAGCGTAATAATTAACAGTCATTGAAACCAATTACTGAGGCCTATAGACCAGAGAGTAGATTGTGGCTCAATGTATACAACAACATGTCAACTCTAAATGAAATATATTTATCAATGTATACAACAACATGTCAACTCTAAATGAAATATATTTATCAATGTATACAACAACATGTCAACTCTAAATGAAATATATTTATCAATGTATACAAAAACATGTCAACTCTAAATGAAATATATTTATCAATGTATACAACAACATGTGAACTCTAAATGAAATATATTTATCAATGTATACAACAACATGTGAACTCTAAATGAAATATATTTATCAATGTATACAACAACATGTGAACTCTAAATGAAATATATTTATCAATGTATACAACAACATGTCAACTCTAAATGAAATATATTTATCAATGTATACAACAACATGTCAACTCTAAATGAAATATATTTATCAATGTATACAACAGCATGTGAACTCTAAATGAAATATATTTACACACTTGAAAACTGAATCTAATAACAAACGTAAAGTAAAGAAATGACAAATATTTGTTTCACCGTGATTATTACAGAGACAATGAAAATAATACATGTAATGACTTGATATTTCCTGAACTAGTGAATTATATCTGGTTTGTGATACAACACATTTAGTAACGTCACAGTTGGCAGGCTTGAATAGAAAAACCAAACTGCAAAGGTTGTTTGTTCCTCGGTATAGTGAAAAAGGCTCACAGATGTATTGGTTAGGTCAACTTTGTGATGCTAAGGTTCCTGGCTCCTCTAAGATATATTTACCACCATTGGTGGAATCCTTGACCACACACCACAAATCAAGTTAGTTGCCAGGATTTGCCAGCTATGTTAAGAAAATCGACCAGAAAGGTTGTTAAACCCTCTCCCTGACTTTAATGGGGGAAAGCTATTCCCCCCCCCCCTCGGGCAGAATCACCCTAAGTGACAACGTTTAGTCGGTGAGTGAGCAATAAGACAGACTAGTATAAGTATATGAAAAAGACAAGAATACACGTGAAACAGGCCTGAAGAAACGTGAAACAGACATGAATACACGTGAAACAGGCCTGAAGACATGTGAAACTACAATCAGATGGAGGCAATGACAGAAAGATATAATGACGGAGTGTTGCTACTGTAAAAAATATTAAAGATAGAAAGATAAGGGAGGAGGAGAGTGGAGTGACGGAGGTATTTCCATCATTTATTCTGAAGAATATTTCTGAGGACTTAAGGGGAGAGCTATGGAGTAACAATAAAACACGTAATGGGATGTAATAACAACATGTAATGAGATGTAATAACAACATGTAATGGGATGTAATAACAACACAGTCTGTAAGTTAGTGTGTTTGTGTGTGTGTATGTGCAAACGGCCATGATATGCAGCTGGATCGTGTTCTTTATCCAAAGGTGAAAAAAATTTAAAGAAATATTTAAAGCAGCTGTATTGTCGGACAACTCCTGTTATCTGTAAACATTGCTAATACCTGGCCAATGAGTGTAAATAAGACAAACAGAATGTGTCCAGAACTATATCTATCACACTCCACCCCTTTCTGTTACATACTAAGAACCTGGGATAGCACAAACGACAAGGCAATTAATAACTGAATGTCCAATAATTCGACCAGGGAATGTCTAGTCCCCGTCATTTATCTCTCAACATATGAATACGTCCCCCTGTTATAAACACACGTGACCCTTCATTTGACACACACACACACAAACTACGTATTGAAAAAAAACCATCTAACATCAACTGTGCATATCGTGTAATCCAATCATCTCAGAGCAAACATCTCATCATAGATAGAAACAAACCAATCAAACGAGACAAGATTCCCTTTCAATATTTTATGAATACTGACAGTTGTATGTAATTATTTATTGTTATTTGGATTGAATACTGACAGTTGTATGTAATTATTTATTGTTATTTGGATTGAGGTCATCAGTGGATGGGCGCTTGATGTGACACGGATTTATTTTTGGGCCGATCTGGATTTCTCTTTTTATTTATTAACAAACACTCTCAATAGACGCACAATAGTGAATTGATCAAGATTTAGTAAGACAACGTAGTTAAATAACAGAACAATATAATTGGCTTGTTGTGAGCAGCACACAGTTTTGTTTTAAAATGGCCGATGATAGTTCAATCATGACATACAAGGCCCCAGTGCTGTACTTCACTCAGTTCAAGTCAGGACATACAAGGCCCCAGTGCTGTACTTCACTCAGTTCAAGTCAGGACATACAAGGCCCCAGTGCTGTACTTCACTCAGTTCAAGTCAGGACATACAAGGCCCCAGTGCTGTACTTCACTCAGTTCAAGTCAGGACATACAAGGCCCCAGTGCTGTACTTCACTCAGTTCAAGTACTTCACTTTGAAACGAATAGCGGGCCGGACAAAACCGTCCGGCGGATCAGATTCGGCCGTCGTTGTCCGTGTTTACTATGTCCACACATAAACATTGAGATACCGATGGTGATGCTACACTGGTCAAGAAAGAGAGTAAGAGACTATCTAGTACTGAACACACAGGAACTCCACTTCTCTGGCCTGCTACCTGTTACAGTAATATAAGGGGGGGGGTAATTTGGGAGGGTCAGGAATGAACATGAGGGCAGTGAATAATGCTGGAGTTACTGGAGCTTATTGCACATTAAATGAAGTGACAGAGAATTATCAACAAAAAAAAACACCAATACATGACACCACACAGTTACTGACACTATAAAGTTACTGACACCATACAGCTACTGACACCACACAGTTACTGACACTATAAAGTTAATGACACCATACAGTTACTGACACCACACAGTTACTGACACTATAAAGTTAATGACACCACACAGTTACTGACACTATATAGTTACTGACACCATACAGTTACTGACACCACACAGTTACTGACACTATAAAGTTAATGACACCATACAGTTACTGACACTATAAAGTTACTGACACCATACAGTTACTGACACTATAAAGTTACTGACACCATACAGTCACTGACACAACACAGTTACTGACACTATAAAGTTACTGACACCATACACTTACTGACACCACACAGTTTTTGAAACCATAAAGTTACACAAGTTACAGATAATGTATAAAAGAATGACTAGAAATTGAAGTGCTTGATTCCAATTCAAAAACAGAGAGCGCGTGTTTTATGTTTTCCACAGATGTTTTCCTAGACAATACAACTTTTAAACCATGGCATCAAGACCAAGTCCAGTATGTACTGACCTACGACCACAACACTTCAACTCATGTCGAAAGCAAGCAATTCACTTACAGATACAAATGATCGGGCACAATGCAATGCCGTTCATAAAAGTGTCACCATTGTCCTTTCAATGAATTACGTCTCGATAGATATAAGGATTACATTGTTTTGAAAACTTACAATGTAACGTCTTCAATATATGGAGACACTTCAATTGTATATAAATGACTCACTGTAAGTTTCAGCCAATTATTTGAACCTAGCTCAGAGTGTAACTTAAATCTACATAAATATGAGAGTTTGTTATTATGTTGTGACTGTTACATCCCAACTAAATATCGGCCATTCGCTGGAAAAAATAAACAATGTATGAATCACAGACTACAAAAGTAGAAATGAATTGGATTTGATTGCATCCCTCATTACATCAAAATATACAATAAAAAAAAATACAATAAATTTTGAAATTATTCGTGTGGGCTTGTGGAATGAATAAATTGAACTCGCTGAGAAGTTTGACAAATATCTACTGTGACCTCCTTGTCAAAAAAATGTTAAGACAATGATGAGAGAACAAACGTCGTCAGCTGCTGGAAAATGATGTTTAGTATGATACAAGAGGGAGTGGGGGGGGAGACAAGATGAAAGCTACTGCCAATGGTGTGTTGGTATTCAGTAAAAGTTCACGCCCTAACAGACACACACTGACCTTGCTTGTACTTCAGTGCATTAGCTTACAGGCGTGGCAACAAATGACTGTACGGGGGAAACAAGGCCTTGATAAACTTTTTAGGTTGACTTGTGAATCACAACACTCCCCCCCCCTTCCCGCGCTAACTGTAGTCATGTTGATCTTTGTTATATCGCTAACTTGGCAGTTTCGGGACTTTAGTTTGGCCGTTACCTAAAATAACAAAAAGACTTCAAATAAAGGGGGGGGGTTGAGATGGGGCCTTTATTAATGTATTAGGGGGTCCAATATTTTTAAACAACCGACTGTGTAGTGACTGTGTAGCGTTTGTTACCTTCAGCCCATAAATTTACAATTGTATGAGGTCCCTAAATATACTTTTATCTGGGGTGCCCTAATGTACATATTCAAAAGGCCCCCAAATGTGCATATTCAAAAGGCCCCCAAATGTTCATATTTAAAAGCCCCCCCCAATGTACATATTCAAAAGGCCCCCAAATGTATATATTCAAGATATTGTATCTGTACCAGAGATGAGCGGACAGCGGACGCGTCCGCTTGCGGACGCAGATCCGCAGACTTTTCCGAATCCGCGGACTGACAGCGGACGCTTCGTACGGTTAAGTTCCGGACTCGCGGACTGACGCGAATCTTCTTTCGCGTTACCATAAAAAATTTCAAGTCATTTAAACAGCTAAACTTCAGCAATGCGGACGCGCGGACTGACTGCAAACCAATGTTGTAAGATTCTGCGGACGCGGTCGCGGATCATTGATAGAAATCCATGGACGGACGCGGACGCTAAATTTCAAGATCCGCACACCTCTGATCTGTACATAAGGTAATGATAACGTAATAACGACTATAGCCGCGCATGTAAACAAAAAGCTGAATAAGTAAACAGAATACATCAGGAATTGATTGTTTCTGTCTTGATTCACCTGAACCCATTTTATAGTTTTATTAACCCATAACACAATGTGAAAGTGTTGTTGTTATGCTAATTAGATCCAACGGGAAGACACGGCAAAGGGAATTTTTTTTTTTTAAATCTGACAGCTAATCTAAGGATGATCTATTTCTGTCATACTCTGTGAAGTTTTTAAATTTATCAACGGATCAATGAATTCAATGAGAACGTGTGGGGGGAGGGGGGGCGCGGACAAGGTTAGCCTGGAGCTGTGTTACTGTAAGTTGGAAGTAACACCTCGCAACATCTACAGAATACATGGCCAACTTTGACGTTTTTACGATCAGATGACGTCAAACTCAGTGACTTTATAGTTTTTTTATTGACTTTTTATGTCGATATTAATGACAGAAGACAAGATGAATAAAGTATCCGCTGAGTAAATCAAGGCTTACTTTATTACATAAATGTTGAATTTTTAAAAAAGACAATGAAAATGATGAAACAATTCATACAAACTACCGTTTCTACACACATTAAAATATTACGCTGTGATGACAAGCATAAACTGGAATATGCAGATAATACAACACAAAGTTTTGTTCATTAAAATATTAACACAAAGTTTTGTTCATTAAAATATGAACACAAAGTTTTGTTCATTAACATATGAACACAAAGTTTTGTTCATTAAAATATGAACACAAAGTTTTGTTCATTAAAATATTAACACAAAGTTTTGTTCATTAAAATATGAACACAAAGTTTTGTTCATTAAAATATTAATACAAAGTTTTGTTCGTTAAAATATGAACACAAAGTTTTGTTCATTAAAATATTAACACAAAGTTTTGTTCATTAAGGTAAAACAAAAAAAAAAATGATTGAAGAACTCCATCACAGCCTAATAGTTACTTCGTTACAGCCTAATAGTTACTCCATCACAGCCTAATAGTTACTCCATCACAGCCTGATAGTTACCTCATCACAGCCTAATAGTTACTTCATCACAGCCTAATAGTTACTTCATCACAGCCTAATAGTTACTCCATCACAGCCTAATAGTTACTTCATCACAGCCTAATAGTTATTCCATCACAGCCTAATAGTTACTTCATCACAGCCTAATAGTTACTTCATCACAGCCTAATAGTTACTCCATCACAGCCTAATAGTTACTTCATCACAGCCTAATAGTTACTTCATCACAGCCTAATAGTTACTCCGTCACAGCCTAATAGTTACTTCATCACAGCCTAATATTTACTCCGTCACAGCCTAATAGTTACTTCATCACAGCCTAATAGTTACTCCATCACAGCCTAATAGTTACGGCGTCATTTGGTGATGGTATGAAAGTAAGAGTTTTCTCAACTTATACCACCACTACTCATTTACTCATTTAACTGCGTTGAGAAAAACAAGCAAACAACAACAACACACAGACCGGGATCTGAACCCGAGACCTTTAAAGGAATGTAACGCACACATTCGTATGAGAAACCTTTGTAATGTTTTTCCCACTGTACATCCCCATATCGGGTG
Source organism: Bulinus truncatus (assembly GCA_021962125.1). Classification (NCBI taxonomy): domain Eukaryota; kingdom Metazoa; phylum Mollusca; class Gastropoda; family Planorbidae; genus Bulinus; species Bulinus truncatus. The sequence goes on along the minus strand of JAGDYQ010000063.1, from coordinate 1,137,467 downwards.
GAGATATTTATGACAAACTGAATGCAGCCACACTGTAAAGTATCATCTGATGTCATAACAGAATAGTTACAATTGTTAGTGTATCAAATGACGTTTCGTTGTATCCCTATTGTGACCACACGTAGCCCGTGGGTTCCCAATAAACGATTCAACAGTATACTGACCTTCTCATACTTTAGAGTGACATGTGATTGTATTTTCCCTGATACAGATCTAAGCACAGAGAGGGCCGGGAGCCAGGTACACAAAACAAACAAATTATGCAAATTTATTTAGTAAACACTTGGAGGCGGGGAGACGAGGCGTAACAGACGGCCCATCTCACCTGTCATCCGGCTTGGCAATACGTCATGGCCGCCCCTGTCTGTCAGCGCCGGACAAACATCTCGAGTCCTGCTGCTTGATAAGAAGGAGACACGGCCGAAATGAGATCAGTGGTTCTCACAGTCTCAGTTGAAGAAGTTCCTGCAGTTTATACAGAGCAGTGAATGTAGCCGAATGCTGTGAGAAGCATTCGCCTTATCTCTTTAAAGTATACGTCACACATTGTGCATCCAACGACAACTCATTCAAAAAACAACACATACATGTACTCATAGATTCACATTGTACACGCACAATGATGAATGCTTGCACTGTACACAAGTTTAAAAATAACATGTTAAAATGAGTGGAATTTTTCTAATAGGTAAATATAAATATACCAGGGGCACATAGCTGAGAGGTGTAGAGTCCTCGACTGTTGACACGAGAGCCCTAAGTTCAATCCACTGAGAAAAGATGATTGTCCATGTCCTGGTGAAAGTGAATTCATTAAAAGTCCCCCAATCCACTGAGAAAAGATGATTGTCCATGTCCTGGTCAGAGTGAATTCATTAAAAGTCCCTCAATCCACATAGCTTTAACTGAAGATCTGACTTTGTAAAGATGGCTGGGCATTGCCCTAACCAAACGACCCTATTATATGCCGTAGTTATAGAAACAGATGAATTCTACACTTCACCTGCCGTAATGGAACTTTATAGGTGTGCGTTAACTGAACGAAACGTCGTCTTCAATCTGACCACTAAAACCAGTTGTAATAACACTGTAACAATCCAAGACATATTACCGTTGTTGAGACAGCAATGTAATAACTACATAAGAACAAATAATAATGATACAAATATGCATCAATGTCCGTATAACATGTCATTAGGTATTTTCGGCATAATAAAAAACAAATATGTTGCATTGCTGTATCTTAGTCGTACCTTAAATCATAATACACCGAACTAGTGATAGACCCATAGACCGCTAGTATGAATCAGATGGTAAAAGTTAAACTTTGGGTTACAGTTTGTGTACGCCGTTGATCAATAGACATAGGCGGAACACTGTACTACACGTAGTGACTCGGTGACACGCCGGATATGGGGGGTTCCGGTTTAAATCTAAGGAGTCCAATCAACTACCTATGTCTTCCGTTTTCGCCTTGATATCCATTGCACCCTTGGATATGGTGGGGGGGGGGGGTGAAAGACGGCCCTACAAAACAACAACAAAGCCAATAAGTGGTTTAAGGAATGATCTTAGACAAATAGAATATATCATTGCAGGTGAGTTGAATAGTAGCTGCATGCATAACACAATATGACAACCTCTAACACAATGTGACAACGTCTAACACAATGTGACAACGTCTAACACAATATGACAACGTCTAACACAATGTGACAACGTCTAACACAATATGACAACGTCTAACACAATGTGACAACGTCTAATACAATGTGACAACGTCTAACACAATGTGACAACGTCTAATACAATGTGACAACGTCTAACACAATGTGACAACGTCTAATACAATGTGACAACGTCTAACACAATGTGACAACGTCTAATACAATGTGACAACGTCTAACACAATGTGACAACGTCTAATACACTGTCTACATAATCATCCAGCTCCATATTAAAATATTGAGTTCAGTGCACACAAGTGAACATTTAAAATTGGGAATTGTGTAGACTTTAAAAGAAGGGGTTGGATGACTGTACATTTTGGTTTGGATGAACAAGTCAAAACATCACTGAGTTACATGGCGGAAGTGAAGTCTGATGGGAAGGAAGAGGGGTGTGTGCAGAGGTCATGATGGGGGTTGAGAGATAGGTGTAAATACGGGAGCAGATATTTATTTCAAAACATCCTCTGATTGAATCTGATGGAGATTCTCAAAACATTAAGCTTATCTACCTCTGCACACCGTTTCAACGCAGACCAGCGAGTCTCACAGATAAAACATTTCCTCTAATTAATCAGTTCAACGAAATGAAAGGGGAAAGAAAACAGAAAGAGGGAGAGACAAACAGAGAGAGAGAGAGAGAGAGAGAGAGAGAAAGAGAGAGAGAGAGAGCAAGCTAGAGATGGGATTGGGGGGGGGGGGGAGGACTGAGATTGTGGGGACACAACAAAGCCGGATGGACAACGAAATTTTTTTCTCCACATAATTTGTCGAGACTAGACAATGTATTTCACTCAATTGTGCGTACACATGAGTGTATTATATAAGTTGTGCGTACACATGAGTGTATTATATAAGTTGTGTGTACACACGAGTGTATTATATAAGTTGTGTGTACACATGAGTGTATTATATAAGTTGTGCGCATGAGTGTATTATATAAGCTGTACACATGAATGTATTATATAAGTTGTGCGTACACATGAGTGTATTATATAAGTTGTGCGCATGAGTGTGTTATATAAGTTGTGTGCACACATGAATGTATTATATAAGTTGTGTGTACACATGAATGTATTATAAAAGTTGTGCGTACACATGAGTGTATTATGTAAGTTGTACACGTATATGCGCGCACATATCTCGCCAAGCACACACAGTTTTAACGGAAAACATGTTTCAAGAAAATTACGTACACATACAAACTATTTCTAGTCTTTTAAGTAATAAAATCTAGTCTACTACTGCTAGTCATCTACTCAAGTTCCCAGTGGTGCCTTCTCGACCATTGCACTCTTGGCCGTGGTGAGGGTTAGAGAAACACACAGTAAAAACTTCTATTGTATTTTAGATCTAATGGATCTCATCTTTTAATCTCGTCCTTTCAGATACATTAAAAAAAATTTAATTTGGGAAATTATAATTTCTGTGTGGGTAGAGTGATTTAAAAATTCCATTCGAAGGTCAGGGGTTACAACAAGTCATATAACTTAGGTATATCAGAGGTCGAAATGACATTTAAATATATTATTATCCCAGGAGAAATAGTAAAGAAGAACTGTTTAAAATGAAATCAACCAAGTGTATAATAGGAAATGTAGACAACAACGTCGTATATAAATAAAATTCTACGTCGAGAGATTCACAGCTACGTCACCTCGGATCACGTGACATCCAACATAATATGTCATTACAGTTTATAAACAGAAATGTTAAGACGCCACAGTGACACTATACCCAGTGATTTAATGCGGCGTTCAGTAGACTGGCAAGGATCCCTCTAGGGCGCGACTACCTTACCAGGCGCCATCACTGCCCCTGCACCTGGTCTTGTTACCCTCCCCATCCGACTGTCACATCTCTCTCTCTCTCTCTCTCACACATTCAATCACGTTCTTCTGCATTTCAATTAACAGAGGCAATCAAGCGGTAAAGAAATTAAGATACACCCCCCACACACACACACGCACATGCATGGCGTTAGTTCAGAGATCACAATAGTCCTCAAAGTAAATCCATTCTTTGGCAAAGAGGTGTCATAACTCATCATGCCCCTAAAAGTTTCATTATAGGTGTCATAACTCATCATGCCCCTAAAAGTTTCATCAAAGGTGTCATAACTCATCATGGCCCTAATAGTTTCATTATAGGTGTCATAACTTGGCCCCTAATAGTTTCATTATAGGTGTCATAACTCATCCATCCCCTAAAAGTTTCATTATAGGTGTCATAACTCATCATGCCCCTAAAAGTTTCATTATGAGGTGTCATAACTCTTATGTGCCCCTAAAAGTTCATTATAGGTGTCATAACTCATCATGCTTTCTAAAAAGTTTCATCAAGGTGTCATAACTCATCATGGCCCTAATAGTTTCATTATAGGTGTCTTAACTCATCATGCCCTAATAGTTTCATTATAGGTGTCATAACTCATCATGCCCCTAATAGTTTCATTATGAAGGGTTTATATCAGGACTGGCCAGATACATACACACACACTACCTTTTGTAAGGAACGTTTCATGAAGGAATCATTCAAATAGATACTTGATAAAATGTGATAATAAAACAATCATAAGTTGACACAAATCAGTTCATTGTCAACCGTAGCACTGAACTTATGATGGGGTGAATGTGACCGGTGATCTGTCGAAATGTTATAAAGAACATTTTTTAAACAGTATATACTACTGTTTGGGTTTACAAAGAGAAAATGGCTTGTATTTACATACGTTACAACTTCCAAATGTATCTTACATAAAACAAAAACACTTTACGTCAGTAACTGGACATCCCATAATTTAAAAGATCGGATAATAAAATATAGAGTCAGGTTGTTTTTATTTAATTACAAAGCCTAAAAGAATCAGGTATGCTAAATGTGTGAGATTCCCTGATAAAAAAACGTCACATCTTAACAAATTTCTGCGCCATAATGAAATGATCTGTCACGGAGGCTATACCCTCTCCCCCCCCACACACACAGAAGGCTGAATTGAGGGCCCTAGTTCTAGCTCTCCCTCTCTCTACCCCCCCCCCAACCCAAACAATGGGTCTGTTGTGTTTTGCCCCAAACCATTCTCCCGCCACCCCAGTTAACTCCCCTGTCAATGTACAAACAAGGACTTCACCATCAGGTAACACAAGACCCCACATGGGAGTCTTTGAAACTCGGGGCCCCACGCTGTTACATTTACCCAACCTATGCGCCCCTCCCCCCTGTACCTCTTTTTTAAACCAGGCAGAACCCGCATACAAAGACGGACAAACTTTTTTTTTAAAAATACTTAGTAATACAGAGACAATATTTGATAAAACAACTTACCACATCACACACATCAAGACCAGTCAAGGTTTTACGACAGGCACGGTTCTCAAATTTTAATAGATGGCCACAGCAAAGTGTACAAAGTCTCAAATGTTTCACCAAAGTCTCACATTAGAATAAATTATCGTGTTCAGTAAATGTGTATATGTTGCGGCCAATGTTTACATAGGCAGGTCAGTGTCAGGCATTGTTCTAAAATACAACTAAAATAGATGCAGTCGGCCAATCCCAGACGTCAAGCATTGTTCTAAAATACAACTAAAATAGATGCAGTCGGCCAATCCCAGACGTCAGGCATTGTTCTAAAATACAACTAAAATAGATGCAGTCGGCCAATCCCAGACGTCAGGCATTGTTCTAAAATACAACTAAAATAGATGCAGTCGGCCAATCCCAGACGTCAGGCATTGTTCTAAAATACAACTAAAATAGATGCAGTCCGCCAATCCCAGACGTCAGGCATTGTTCTAAAATACAACTAAAATAGATGCAGTCGGCCAATCCCAGACGTCAGGCATTGTTCTAAAATACAACTAAAATAGATGCAGTCGGCCAATCGCAGACGTTAACCTGTTAGCATTATATGTATCTTTCTTTAATGGTTTTTGCTACTCAAAAAATTCGTAATTGATGCTATCTCTTTCATAAGATACTGTTCAAATCGTCACTTCGAGCCTTGGCCTGTCGCATCCAGCCACTGTCAACCACTGGTCAATAAACAAACATTGGCTGTAACATATACACAAGTTTATTACTGACCGCATACTTTCAGTGGAAAGGCTATAATCAAAACAATTGGACAGATACATGTCCTAATGCAGTGGTCCTTTGTACCTATTGTAGTGTATTTCTATCTGTGTGACTTTCCATGGACTAGTGTTAACATGGAGTTGACCGGCTGTGTCATTGTACATGGACTAGGGTTAACATGGAGTTGACCGGCTGTGTCATTGTACATGGACTAGGGTTAACATGGAGTTGACCGGCTGTGTCATTGTACATGGACAAGGGTTAACATGGAGTTGACCAGCCAGCACGTCATGTTTGATATTGTCGATACATAGTTATGTGTGTGTGTGTGTGTGTGTGTGTGTGTGTGTGAGTCCAGCCAGCACGTCATGTTTGATATTGTCGATACATAGTTATGTGTGTGTGTGTGTGAGTCCAGCCAGCACGTCATGTTTGATATTGTCGATACATAGTTATGTGTGTGTGTGTGTGTGTGTGTGTGAGTCCAGCCAGCATGTCATGTTTGATATTGTCCATACATAGTTATGTGCTCAACTTGCGGCTATTTGATAGTACGCCCATACCATAAACTTCTCACCATCAATAAATTATAAGACAGTACCTCAGTTACAACAATGTACTCACGTCTCACAGAAACATATCTAACTAAAAACTAAAACGTCATAATACAAGGTGATCTAAATGAATACTATTTAATACAATGATGGTCATTAACAACTTAAAATAACAAGAACAACAACTCATATATTAAATAACTGGGATATAGAAGTAAGACAAAATGTACGTATTTTTTTGTTCTAAAAAAGAAATGTTTAGTGACTTACCTAGTCTCAAAGTTGACAAACTAAAAGTCTAGTTTCTGTCAATTCTGTAATAATAATTTATAAAAGAAAACCATCATTAGAAAAAAATGTCACATATATACAAATGATCTCCCCCTGAACTATATCACACACACTGCAACCATCCCTAGAATTGTTTACCAAAACTACTGGGTCAACATAACCTGAAGAACATGCCAGATAGCTACGGCAACAAAAAAAAAGTTGACATCTTAAATTATGAATAAGGAGAAATTTAAATCTGGCTAAACAAATACAAGTATCACTGCAACTATTTAAAATAAAATGTAATGAATTCGGTCGATGATATTTAATAAGATATTAAATTTAACTTATGATATTTAATATAACTAATGATATTTAATATAACTTATGATATTTAATAAGATATTTAATATAACTTATGATATTTAATAAGATATTTAATATAACTTATGATATTTAATATAACTTATGATATTTAATATAACTTATGCTATTTAATATACTTATGATATTTAATATACTTATGATATTTAATATAGCTTATGATATTTAATATAACTTATGATATTTAATATACTTATGATTTTAAATTTCGATGTTAATTTCAACTGTAGTCGTGCCCCATTTAAAAATAATAAAACTACCAGCTTAAATTTTCTCTTTCTTCAAAGAAGTAGATTTCATATTATCTACACTGTGGTCAGTAGTATACAAGTTTAAGTGTTTGTTCCTGAGGGAGGGAGGGAGGGAGGGAGAGAGAGAGAGTAGGCGTATTATGTAAATATTTAAAATTGCAGTAAAAAGGTTAGTAAGCCATCTTTAAATACATAATCCTCTAACTTATGCGTGTATTCCCTCAGGTATTTTTCATATTGTGCGGTGTGCGTTGTAATACTGTAATAGAAAATAACATTTGGCTTTTATTGCCATGAACATCCTTAAATACAGCGCATATACCGCACAATATGAAAACTACCCTCGCTCGGGGAATTCCAAAACTTTTCGCATCAATTACAGTATAAGAGGCGACTAATTACTGCATTAGTTAACTCTTCGGGGAATTCCATAACTGGAAATTTTCGCATCCGTCATTCTAAACACAATAAAGCTTTCCTCTAACCAAAGCGAAGCGAACCGCTGCGCTATTTCTCACGTGAGATTTTTCAAAGCGCGAAAAACTCTCACTACACCTAAGCGTCAGCCGACCGGATATAATGATTCTTCTTATGATATATTTTCTACAGTTATGGTATTTTACAAGTAAAAAGTGAAAAAAAAAACACTTACTTTTTGGTATATTCTGATATAATTCAAGTTGCTATATATAAATGTAAGTCTTATTTGTTAATTTTAAGACATTTATATCAATTTTAACCTTGATTTTCATTTGAGTCGATGTTTCTAGGCAGCCATTTTGGAATGTTTACACTCGCGAAACGCTAAAAAACTCTGAAAGAAGCGATGCCGCGAAATTTCTCTGCACCGCCGCGGAAATTCTACGCGGTTTGAGCATCTCCATGTAAATACATTGCCGCGAAAGAGGGGCGAATTTCGCGAGCTACCTAAATACGCGAAA
>JAGDYQ010000063.1:1101493-1128760 GCA_021962125.1 Bulinus truncatus | reverse complement strand
CCTTTATGGGTGTTTAAATGTCTACTTTACAGTATTTGGAATTACTCTTTATGAGTGTTTAAATGTCTACTTTACAGTATTTGAAATGACTCTTTATGGGTGTTTAAATGTCTATTTTACAGTATTTCGAATGACTCTTTATGAGTGTTTAAATGTCTACTTTACAGTATTTGAAATTACTCTTTATGGGTGTTTAAATGTCTACTTTACAGTACATGTATTTGGAATTACTCTTTATGGGTGTTTAAATGTCTATTTCACAGTACATGTATTTGGAATGACAATTTGTGAGTTTTTGGGACTAGAAGTGTGCGTACTTTTCCTTAAAGAAACTGTCGTTACATGCACAGAACAGAGTAATCTCTATACCCAAAAGGAGTAATCTACATACCACACAGAGTAATCTCTATACCCAAACAAAGTAATCTACATACCCCACAGAGTAATCTCTATACCCAAACAAAGTAATCTACATACCCGAAAGACAGACACAGCGTGATATAATTTCAGTGTTGGAATCCAGTTAATATTATTATGACGCAACATGACGACAATAGTACGGCTTATCTCAAGGTAATATTGACATGCACTTATCAACCCACCAACACACATACGTAAATCAAAGCGTGTATTCACTAACAATCTATACTACATTTTGGGTTCAATAATCTTTTAATGCCCATGACGTGATCCATCAATCAAAGAAATGATAAGGTAAAAGACCTGTCATGAGCCAGTGGTTCCCATGACGTGATCCATCAATCAAAGTATGATAAGGTCACGAGCCAGTGGTTCTCATGACGTGACCCATCAATCAAAGTATGGTAAGGTCACGAGCCAGTGGTTCCCATGACGTGATCCATCAATCAAAGTATGATAAGGTCACGAGCCAGTGGTTCCCATGACGTGATCCATCAATCAAAGTATGATAAGGTCACGAGCCAGTGGTTCCCATGACGTGATCCATCAATCAAAGTATGATAAGGTCACGAGCCAGTGGTTCCCATGACGTGACCCATCAATCAAAGTATGATAAGGTCACGAGCCAGTGGTTCCCATGACGTGATCCATCAATCAAAGTATGATAAGGTCACGAGCCAGTGGTTCCCATGACGTGATCCATCAATCAAAGTATGATAAGGTCACGAGCCAGTGGTTCTCATGACGTGACCCATCAATCAAAGTATGATAAGGTCATGAGCCAGTGGTTCTCATGACGTGATCCATCAATCAAAGTATGATAAGGTCATGAGCCAGTGGTTCTCATGACGTGACCCATCAATCAAAGTATGATAAGGTCACGAGCCAGTGGTTCTCATGACGTGACCCATCAATCAAAGTATGATAAGGTCACGAGCCAGTGGTTCCCATGACGTGATCCATCAATCAAAGTATGATAAGGTCATGAGCCAGTGGTTCTCATGACGTGACCCATCAATCAAAGTATGATAAGGTCACGAGCCAGTGGTTCTCATGACGTGACCCATCAATCAAAGTATGATAAGGTCACGAGCCAGTGGTTCTCATGACGTGATCCATCAATCAAAGTATGGTAAGGTCACGAGCCAGTGGTTCTCATGACGTGACCCATCAATCAAAGTATGATAAGGTCATGAGCCAGTGGTTCCCATGACGTGATCCATCAATCAAAGTATGATAAGGTCATGAGCCAGTGGTTCTCATGACGTGACCCATCAATCAAAGTATGATAAGGTCATGAGCCAGTGGTTCTCATGACGTGACCCATCAATCAAAGTATGATAAGGTCATGAGCCAGTGGTTCTCATGACGTGATCCATCAATCAAAGTATGATAAGGTCATGAGCCAGTGGTTCTCATGACGTGACCCATCAATCAAAGTATGATAAGGTCATGAGCCAGTGGCTCCAAAGCTCCCACCCCCCATCGGACACGACACTTACGAAATAACTTACCACACTGCATATTGCCTTCTCCTATAACAATTACGTCATTATCGAGGGCATTAGGTGGGAGAACACCAGTTAACACTGGAATCATTATGTAAACACTCGCTTCAGTGGAATTTTCCATTTAAAGTCCTATGGAAAAGTTCCGTCGATGAATACTTTTGTTGAGGTATTTTCAATGGGGGTTGGGAGGAGAGGTATGTGTACATTACTTGGAATCAGCCAAGTGGGTATTTCAAGAAATTTTTACACCGGATTCTTGGAAAATGTAAATAAACCTTCAGCAGAAATATGGTTTAATAGGCCCACATTTCTCAGGCAAAGTTTGATATCACATTTTATAAAAAATTTATGGTAACAGTGTGGAATAGAACAACACTGTTTTATACATCTAGAAGATTCAATAGAACAAAACTGTTTAAAATATCTAGAAGATTAAATAGAACAGAACTGTTTAATATATCTAGAAGATTAAATAGAACAGAACTGTTTAATATATCAAGAAGATTAAATAGAACAGAACTGTTTAATATATCTAGAAGACTAAATATAAAAAAGACAGTTATATGTTCTGAACAAATGACAGTTATATGTACTCAACAAAGGACACTTATATGTTCTGAACAAATGACAGTTATATGTTCTGAACAAATGACAGTTATATGTACTCAACAAATGACAGTTATAGGAAGTTTTCATACTTTTTAAAAAACCATTTCGGATAACTGACGATCTAATAAAATGGCATTCAGATTATACTTGCAAGTTTATAAAAACAATAACAACAAAAACAGATATTTATAATGTCATAAACAAGTTGTACCAATAAACAATTATATATATATATATATATATATATATATATATATATATATATATATATATATATATACTAGTTGCAAGTACCCGGCTTTGCCTGGGTTTAAAATAAGGTTTTCCGTTTACCTTTTGTTTTCTCCCTACCACCTCTCTCTCTCCCTCCTTCCCTCCCCATCTCCCTATCCCTCCCTCCCTCCGTCTCTTTATCTCCCTCCCTCTCTTTCTCTCTGCCTTTCGCTCTCTCTCCCTCCCTTTCTCTTTCCTCCCCTTTCTCTTATCATCCCTCCCTCCCTACCCCCTCTCTCCCTCCCCCTTTCTCTTTACCTCCCCCTTTCTCTCTCCCTCCCTCTCTTTCTCTCTCCCATCCTCCCTCTCCCTCCCTCTTTCTCTCTCCCCATCAATCTCCCCTTCCTCCCTCCTTCCCTCTCTCTCTCTCCCTCCCTGACCCTAGTGTTGTTTTCATTGACGAAAACTAAAACTAAAACCTTCGTTGACGAAAATGTTGACTTTTCCTCAACGAGAACTAAAACTAAAACTAAAATTAGCAGCAAGACTAAAACTAGACGAAAACTGAAATTATTACAGAACCAACGAAATATAAACTAAAACTAAAATATAGTGTTGCTTTCGTTCACGAAAACTAAAACTAAAACCTTCGTTAACGAAAATGTTGACTTTTCGTCAACGATAACTAAAACTAAAACTAAAATTAGCAGCAAGACTAAAACTAGACGAAAACTGAAAATTATTACAGAACCAACGAAATATAAACTAAAACTAAAATATAGTGTTGCTTTCGTTCACGAAAACTAAAACTAAAACCTTCGTTAACGAAAATGTTGACTTTTCGTCAACGAGAACTAAAACTAAAACTAAAATTAGAAGCAAGACTAAAACTAGACGAAAACTAAAATTATTACAGAAAAAACGAAATAAAAACTGAAACTAAAATATGACCTGGGACTAAAACAACACTACCTGACCCCTCTCTCTTTATCTCTCTTTCCCCCCTCCCTCTCTCTCTCTCTCTGAACAATTAAACTTCAAATTATGCTTCTTAAATAAACAGAAAACCTTATTTTAAACCCGGGCAAAGCCAGGTACTTGCAGCATGAAAAAAAAAAATTACAACAAATCTTTATTTCTTTTTCCGTCCCTAACACTTTCTTCTTCGTCCGTTCAATGACTTATTCACTTGGTTCGCGAATACAGTATCAATGCCCTGTGCATGATACAATTTGAATACAATAACATTTGAAGCACCCGCGCGCAAGTTCATGTACAATCGGGAAATGACGTCACAGAGGATTTACCATACCGTGAATACTTTAGTATAGTAAAATAATTAATTACAATTAAACTGCCCATTGAGATTGTATTAATAATGTTAATAATGTCACAGAAATATTTTAATTAACGTATTTCGGTTTATTAATGTGCACCTTTAATTTTAATCTTCTGAATACATAAACCGATAGGTAAATAGATATGCAATTTGCCATTCCCACTTTTAGAAACAAAAATGCAGTAAAATAATTTAGCCGAGAATTGTTTTTACCACTACTGATTTCACCAGACCATGTTTACAATTCGAAGTGGCTACGCTTACGTCAAGCGCCTTCTATTATTAAATCTATTGACGTAAGCCGGAAAAAAAAATACGAATTACGTCTTGATGTTACCGCTGCCACTGCGTAAACAAAAAGGGTTAGGGGTTAGGGATAAGGTTAGGGTTAGGGACAGTGTTAGGGTGTGGAGAAATATCTATTGACGTAAGCCGGAAAAAAAATACGAATTACGTCTTGACGTAAGCGTAGCCTGTCCGTTTACAATTTGAGTTTCCGGAAGTTACACATCTTTTGCTTTAGAAACAAAAATGCAGTAAAATATTTCTGTCTCCCACCGATCTCTTATCATAATAATTAATTACAATTAAACTACCCATCGAGATGAAACGAAACATGTCCTATAACCTTCCCCATGTCATTATGTGTACGTGTACCAAATTTCATGTTATTTGTTTTTCTGGATCTTGAGTTATAAGGGAACAGACAGACAGACAACAAATGCGTCTTATAAGTATAGAGATATATATGCTGATTACACAAAGAAACAAACTAAAAAGTGAATTCTGCCACCTGAGATTTGTCAAGTGATAATTTTGGCCTATTTATTCCGAATATGGCATTTAAGATTTTTCAGCTCTTTCTTTTGTTGAGGCTATTTTCTTATAAAATTCACCAAAATGGCCTTTAAAGATTACTGCATTAAGATTTTACATCAAGATTTTTGGAAATTAATGACATTTGCGGGGGAAAAAATATTACTTTTCTTGTATTTTAACGTTTAATATTCTTTTATTTTATTATTAATTTGTTAAAATTGAATTATTTTGAAACTGCGCGCAATAAGAATTAAAATAGGTGCGAACTGGTAGTTAAAAGTTAGGCAATCCATCATTGAGTACCGGCACCTATTTTTTTTTCAAAAAAAAGCACCGTAAATATATATATATATATTGTTATATAACTCTTTAAATTCTGTTTATAAAATCAAAACAACACACAGGCCGGCGTGGGTTCCAAGAGTTTACTATTCTTTTAACATTGACAACGACAACAATATCACGGCCATCTTCTTGCCGGCGTCTACGTCACTGTCACTACTGCGTCATCGCGTTCACTCCGTAGACTGTACGGTGCGCACCGAGAGGGTCGTAACAATATATATATATATATATGTTTGGCTTTCTTCTGTGATGTTGTTTTGGCATTTCATAAAAGTTAAGCCAAATTAAAAAAAAAATCAAATCTAAACCAACTCACAGTCAAACATTGAATGTACACGTAGTACTATAAACTACAAATGCCGCTCATTTATTGTCTACGTCTGCTGACGTTTGTATAAATAGTTTTGCAGATAAGAAAAAATTTCGTTTCAGTGAAAGGGAGGGGGGGAATTCAAGTCTGACAACTCAGCACCAAGCCAAAAACAATTTAAGAATGGGTTATCGCTCCTGGTTATAAAGAAAACTGTACAGGTCACGTGTTAAGAGTCACGAGGGAAAGAAAAAAACTATTTTTAGTTTTAGAGATGTTATAAACATTTTAAATAGATAGATAGTTGGATAGATACATAAATAGTTAGAGATACATACAGACAGGCAGATAGATAGGCAGACATAATGACAGACAGTCAAGAAGACAGATAGTTAGAAAGACAAACAGATAGAGAGATGAAAAGATCAGACAGACAATACGCAGACAACATGAAATATAGCTAAATAGATGGATAGACGGACAGATGAAAAAATAGATCCATCTATTTAGCTATATTTCTATTTGTCTATATATTTTTTGCCAGTCTTTGTATCTGTCAGTCTGATCTTTTTATCTATCTATCTGTCTTCTTGCCTGTCTGTCTTTATGTCTGCCTGTTTATCGGTCTATCTGAAGGGACAGATGGATGGACAGACAGCCAAACAGACTGATAAATAGATAGACTTATATAGATAATCAAATAAATTATTACTACATTTTCAAATTATTGTACAGTCAAAAATATTCACTAGTTTTTCTCAAATGATGAAGCTACGATAAATGAATTTAATCATTCCGACAAATAACCGAATAAATCTCTGATATAAATCTCTGATATAAATCTCTGAGCTGGTCTTTAGAAGTTCACCGTATTTTTCCTTCTTCATTGAATTCATACTGACATCAATGATTATTGAATTCATACTGAAGACAATGATTATTGAATTCATACTAACAACAATGATTGCGAAAGATAAAAAACTGGAATAGTGCAAACAAAACAACTAATTTCCTGACTATACTTAATAAATCAGCATTGAATCACTAGTACGTCTAGCATAAATGTTTGCTAATAGCGTGAGATCATGTTTTAGCTACTTGTACGATTGTATGCATTTTAAAATTTCTTCCAGATAATAGCAATAACAGCGGTAAAGTTACACATTTTGAACTTTGAACTACGCACCTTGCTCTCTTATTTAGAATTGTTTTTTTTTTACTGAGCCAAAGAGTTTTGTTACAATAGTATAAAATGTGAAATAATTATATTTGGCTGTAATAATTATATTTTGGCCTAGAAATTTAGTTATTACAGCCAAATATAATTATTACAGCCAAATAAAATTATTACAAAATGGTTGAGAATGTTTGACCTAAATGATTAAAATCACGTAAAACATGTTATTATTTCTAAAGGATTTCAGTTTTATAACACGTTCATTACTGGGTATCACGGCTGCCATTGTTTTACGATTGGCAAACAATTCATGCAAGCGTCGATTACTTTAACTAGAAATTATTTCACAGTCTGAAAATTTAGGAAACCTACATTAAGCAGCGAAAAAAAAAAAACAAGTAAATCATAAAGATTGTAGTAAATCATAAAGATTGTAGTAAATCATGACAAAGAAATATCAAAGGGAAATAATAATAATAATAAAAAAAAGCATAAATGGAACTAACCTGGAGTTAGAAAACTGTAAATAAAATACTCTCTAAACTCTGTGTCAACCCTTTCTCTACATACTTTTTTAACAAATGGATGAATGAAGAGGAGTTGCCAGCATGCACTGGGAGAAAGACTCAATCTCTTTCACCCCACAGACTTTTTATCAACCACCACCTCCACAACCCCACCCATCTTTATCTACTTTAGTGAAGTGTTACGTGATGTCCGTTTTACATTACTATGAGAAACGGGGCGTGTGATGCAGACTATGTGGCACAGTATGTACCAGGAAATGGGTCAACCGCAGCCCGCGGGCCAAGTACGCCCCCGACTGTTGGATCCGGCACGCGGTCTCCCTGCATGCTCACATCAATAACATTTACATATAATTAGTGTCATTTAATATAAATGCACCTGCTCTTGGTGAGTGAGTGAGTGAGTGAGTGAGAGAGAGAGAGAGTGAGTGAGTGAGTGAGAGAGAGAGAGAGTGAGTGAGTGAGAGAGAGAGAGAGAGAGAGAGAGAGAGAGAGATATTTACAAAATGAATGGATGGAGAGATAGATGGGAAGACAAGACAAAGAGACAGACAGACAGAAAGAAAGCAAGGAGACAGAAAGAAAGACATTGAACAGTTTTTATGAATGGATCAACTTGGCGGTTGCATAGAGTTTTCACCAACAGAGATGAAGGACATTTGTCAGATTAAATGACTTACAAGAATCAGAGGAGTCCCAGTTGTCAAACATTAATGGGCCCAGGCTGTCAAACATTAAGAGGGCCCCTATTGTCAAGACTTATTAAGGGGCTCAGGTTGTGAAACATCAAGGGGCCCGGGTTGTCAAACATTAAGAGGGCCCCTATTGTCAAAACTTAAAACATCCAGTTGTTGCAGTTTCTAGCCGTGGTGGTAATTATTATATTTTCTCACTCATTTTTTTTTTAATTAGCAAAGACAATTAATGGTCTCTCCCCCCCCCCCCCTATCCCTACCACCACCAAGATTAACCTTCAGCCAGCCATGGAGTAAGACAAACCATTAACCGCCTTAGACACAAGCTCATAAAACAGTTCATCCTGTCCTTTTGTATTTAAATTACTTCCCTTGACATCAATCATAGCCTCGTGCACATATCCTTACAAAGTCACGTGATTTGTTCAACTAATTTGTTCAGTTATGAAACAAGGGGGGAAAATTCCTTACATGCAAAGTGCTCTAACCTGCAGCATGTTTATAAATACGTATTAAATGGCCAGCTATCTGTTAACAGCTGTAAAAATATGCCATTAAAAATATTTGCGTCTGCCGGTTAAATCCGAAATGTGTTCATTTATGTAGATCAGTGATTCATAGCGCTCTTGATTAAAAAAAAAAATTAACCACTTCTGCCGACCTTGTAACCTCCTAATATAAATATTATTTTATATTTCCTCAGTTTATTGGTAGTTCATAATCAAATCATAGTTTGGCTTATTGTGCCTGCTTCAGTTTCACAGCAAGCCAGTTGTTTCTCATATCTTAACAAAAAAAAAATTCCAATTTTTTTTCCCGACCGCATCCTCTCCACCTCCCCACCTTGAACTTGAGTCCCGTGACCGAATCACGCGCATGAGTTACGTAAAATTCACCCGCTTAATATAGCCTTCGCATAAACGCAATTATCTGTTTGTTGAAGTTAATTAAACGATGTGAAAGGTAGTTTAGTTGACATGCTTTGCTTTCTATTAACCGAGTTCGCTTTTTTTTAAGGAATGTAAACGTCCAAACTGTTTAAGAAATTGCTGAACTATGCAACAAGTTCGCATGTCTGAATTCAGGTGTGACCTACTTTTGCGGTAAATCTGGTGGATGGTGGGAAATTAACACAAAAAACATAAATGATAAAAAAAATTGTCTCTTTATAGACACGTAAATAATTATCCATTTACAATGATATATTAAATATCTTTCATCTTTCTAGATTTATAAAAATACATTTAATTATTTTTTAAAGAAGTGTGTATCAGTATTTTTATTTAAAAATATTTTTTTCCCTTCTAAGTCTACAAGTAATTGTATACAAACAAAAGAATAGATCAGACAGGCTGAAGATATGGATTTCGATAATTGTAATATTTATAATACATGAAATCTAAATTTATGACTTTGTTCCAGTAACCAGCTTGATCCATCCATCCATCCACCCATCTATCTATCTATCTATCTATCTATCTATCTATCTATCTATCTATCTATCTATCTATCTATCTATCTATCTATCTATCTATCTATCTATCTATCTATCTATCTATCTATCTATCTATCTATCTATCTATCTATCTATCTATCTATCTATCTATCTATCTATCTATCTATCTATCTATCTATCTATCTATCTATCTATCTATCTATCTATCTATCTATCTATCTATCTATCTATCTATCTATCTATCTATCTATCTATCTATCTATCTATCTATCTATCTATCTATCTATCTATCTATCTATCTATCTATCTATCTATCTATCTATCTATCTATCTATCTATCTATCTATCTATCTATCTATCTATCTATCTATCTATCTATCTATCTATCTATCTATCTATCTATCTATCTATCTATCTATCTATCTATCTATCTATCTATCTATCTATCTATCTATCTATCTATCTATCTATCTATCTATCTATCTATCTATCTATCTATCTATCTATCTATCTATCTATCTATCTATCTATCTATCTATCTATCTATCTATCTATCTATCTATCTATCTATCTATCTATCTATCTATCTATCTATCTATCTATCTATCTATCTATCTATCTATCTATCTATCTATCTATCTATCTATCTATCTATCTATCTATCTATCTATCTATCTATCTATCTATCTATCTATCTATCTATCTATCTATCTATCTATCTATCTATCTATCTATCTATCTATCTATCTATCCATCCATCTATCTATCTATCCATCCATCTATCTATCTATCCATCTATCTATCCATCCACCCATCTATCTATCCATCCACCCATCTATCTATCCATCCATCCATCCATCCATCCATCTATCTATCTATCTATCTATCTATCTATCTATCTATCTATCTATCTATCTATCTATCTATCTATCTATCTATCACTTCTCACCAAATGTTAAAGAAACTTTTCAGAATTTGTGGAAGAAAATTTTAAACTGAAGACTCTTGCTTCATTGGATCTGTTATTCTTTATAAGAACTAGTCTTGCAAAATACAAATATTCTATTCGGGGTCGGCGTAATGTAGATGGGGGTATTCTATCAGAGGCTTAACTAGGGAGGAGGGAGGGAGATCCAGATTCGAAAGTCCCTCGGGCCCCAGCTTGAGGGGGGGGCTCCAAATTTTGTTTACATTAAATAATATTAAGCACATTATCTCATGTCATGATGTCGAATGTCAAAATGCAGGGCCCCCCAAAGAGACCAAGTCCCCGGGGCCCCGAAATCCCTAGGTTCGGCACTGCATTCTTAGGATCACACATAGCAGAACATAATACTTGGATAATTCCCCCTGTCAATAGGGCCATAGAATGTTGTATAGTTCGCCTATTTAGGTAAACAGCTCAAGTAGGGGCCCCAGAAAACTACTTAGCCCGGGGGTGGTGGAAATAACGTTCTTAAAACGGCCCTGTCCATATGCCCCAGTTTAAACGACAGGCATGTTTTAACTGTAGCTGTTATTTCCCCTCTCGTAGTCTTCCCCTCTCGTCATCTTCCCCTCTCGTCATCTACCCTCTCGTTATCTTCCCTCTCTTCATCTTCCCCTCTCGTCATCTTCCTTCTCTTCATCTTCCTTCTCATCTTCCCCTCTCTTCATCTTCCCCTCTTTTCATCTTCCTTCTCTTCATTTTCCCTCTCTTCATCTTCCCCTCTCGTCATCTTCCCTATCTTCATCTTCCCCCCTCGTCATCTTCCCCTCTCGTCATCTTGACTAAATCCTGCAGTTTGACTTACAGTCCAAATATCAACATGGTTTAATTCAGACGAGAATCGGCCTACAGTTATTGTATGCACATCAAAACTTATAAATAACTAAAAGTCAACTGGGTCACCGTACAGCTCAGCTGAATGAACCCATTGAAACTGGGTCACCGTACAGCTCAGTTGAATGAACCCATTGAAACTGGGTCACCGTACAGCTCAGTTGAATGAACCCATTGAAACTGGGTCACCGTACAGCTCAGTTGAATGAACCCATTGAAACTGGGTCACCGTACAGCTCAGTTGAATGAACCCATTGAACCAAGCTGCGCCTGTGTAAATTAGATCAAGCCAATATATGAAGTGTAAATTTTTGTCAACCTGTCATTCGTCTGTTTTAAATAGGTCAACTCAAAAAACGCAAAGCTAGAAACTCAAAGGAAGTTAACTAACTATAAATGAATCCAAAACAAACTAATGGGGTCATTTTTGTGTTGGTATATTCGTATTTTGCAAGACAAGTTCTTATTAAGAATAGCAGATCCAATGAAGCTAGAGTCTTCAGTTTAAAATTTTCTTTATCGAATTCTGAAAAGTGTCTCCAACATTTGGTGAGAAGTGATATTTTATTTGTCCAATCGGACTTTTTAAAAAAAATATTTTTGCACATTACAGTCTTTAAAATGATGTTTTCTTAATCATTTAAAAAAAAATATTTTGATGATTTACATTTTTCTTCGACGGAATGTTCTAGTTTCTTTTTCTCTCGAAACTTTTTTATTTAGTTGACATTTCTCAAATTGATGTCAACAACAAAGTCTCATTTGCGGTGATCAAAGGGAAGGAACTCTGGTGAGATGGAATGACCTACTTTTCTTTTTCCCCCTAGTCCGGCAACTAGCTCGGGAAGCAGGAGTGAACTAAAAACCAAATAGGCGGGTTATATAAAATGGGTCAAACCCCACTTATAATGACAGGGCGGGTAATGTGTGTGCGTGCGTGTGTGTTTTTAATGAAGTTGCGACAAATGTCATTTGCAGTACAGTTTAGTAGCGAGGGGTGGGCAAGGGGGGGGGAGCATCATGCCCCGGGCGCTACTCACAAATGGGCGCCAAATGGTTTATTTGACATATAATATTGTATGGTTTTCGAATAGGGTGAAGGGGGGCGCTAAAAGGTATTGTGCCCTGGGCGCGAGTTTAAGCTCGCTACGCCACTGTTGCAGTATTAAACAAAAAAAAATTCAACCAATTTATTATTGTAAATAAAATAACAATTTTTTACTAAGAATTAAATTAATGATTCACTACAGATTTAGTTATATGACGAGTTTTCCTTTGGGTCGAGCGGCGAGATTATGACACTACTTTCATGACAATACTTTCATGACAATACTTTAGCAAGTGTAAGACATACTTCTCTTCCTTTAATTAAAAGAACATTTCTATTAGAAGTCATTTTTTTTTTAAATGTATGTTAAGGATAATACATTTATCTCTTTAAAAAAAACAACCCATTAATGAGGCGTATTTAGTAGTGCTCCATTTCATACCCACTAGCGCTGAGAGTGCTTGACTTTTGGAGGCACCACGGGAGACATAGAAAGTGATTAACGCAATGCCCTGCCACTAATGTCAGGTACCTATTTCAAGACAGTGTGGACTGTCCCAACTTAAGTCAGGTACCCATTCAAAAAGCAGCGCGGACTTGTTGGACTTTAACTAGGGCCTTGAAAATTTTCCCATGGATCTCCCTGACGATCGAACCCGGTACTCTCAGGTTGACAACTTGACAGTCGAGCTTCTACACATCCGCCCCACTCTGCAATCTAAGTTCTTTATTTAAGTTTATTTCAAATATATCTTCCACACACCTTCTCTGTTTTAAATATATCTTTCACACACATTCTCTGTTTCAAATATATCTTCCACACACATTCTCTGATTCAAATATATCTTCCACACACATTCTCTGTTTCAAATATATCTTCCACACACATTCTCTGTTTCAAATATATCTTCCACACACATTCTCTGTTTCAAATATATCTTCCACACACATTCTCTGTTTCAAATATATCTTCCACACACATTCTCTGTTTCAAATATATCTTCCACACACATTCTCTGTTTCAAATATATCTTTCACACACATTCTCTGTTTCAAATATATCTTCCACACACATTCTCTGTTTCAAATATATCTTTCACACACATTCTCTGTTTCAAATATATCTTTCACACACATTCTCTGTTTCAAATATTTCTTTCACACACATTCTCTGTTTCAAATATATCTTTCACACACATTCTCTGTTTCAAATATATCTTTCACACACATTCTCTGTTTCAAATATATCTTTCACACACATTCTCTGTTTCAAATATATCTTTCACACACATTCTCTGTTTTGAATTTCCCATCTTCTCGTACACAAGCTCTTAGTGTCCCCCCCCCTTCCACACACAATTTGAAAACGTGAATCCATCACACGCAGGGCTGGATTTACCCCCCCCCCCACCCCCCGGGTAACTGTTATCCCCGGCTCGGCTTTAGCTAATATATCCCTGCCGGGGATGAAACCATAGACATTTATCCCCGGCTCTGCAGAATTTTTATTTTCAACCCGGCACTGGTTTTTTCTTAAATCGAGCACTGATCACATGTATTGTAAGGTTTCAAATAAATCAATGTTCATTGATCGATACAGGTGTTGAGCTAAAGCCCTGACAGCACACAGCCACGGACAGCACACAACCACGAACAAGTTCAGTCAACCGCCCGACGACACGTGACAGCACCCTGTCGCCGTCTCCCACCCCCACCCCAGCCCCCCTCTATAAGTGTACCATAACGGCACGTCTAGGCGAATACTGTTCCCTGAATTACTATGTTAGTATGTGTATACAGTCAGGGGCGAACCTGGGCCGCCAATGCAAAAGGGGCCCCACTTCTAATGCTAAGAAGATAGTATTTTGTTTGCCCAAAAACAACGCCAGACTGTGTCTAGAGGCCTCCAAATGCACAATAAAGGCATGAAGTGCAGTGCGGTGCCGAACCTATGGATTTGGGGGCCCGGGGGGCTTGGCCTCTTAGGGGACCCCTGCATTTTTACATTCGACATTATGACATGAGATAATGTACTTAATATATAATGTTAACAAATTTTGTTGGGGCCCCCTCAAGCTGGAGCCCGGGGGACTTTCGAATTTGGACCCCCCCTTACCCCCTCCCTAGTTACGCCTCTGAATAGACCTGGATGGCTACATATGCGGTATGGGGACGGATAGTCGTGTGGTAAAGCCCTCGACTGTCGACCTGATGGTCCCAGGTTCGATCTCCGATGAAAACCAATTGATGTTTCAGGTCATGGCCTAAGCCCCTGCTATATCTCCCGTGGTGCCTCCACGACCATTGCACTAACGGCTCTGGTGGGGATGAAAGAAGGACACCATAAAATACCGTCCCATTAGTGGTTTATAGGATCTAACAGATTTCATCTCATCCTTACAGGGACTTCACACACACACATGAGGCATATAACCCTAGGTATTTATATAGTAAAACTACTTTTAAAAGTCATAGTGTAGTAAACGTATCAAAATAAAAAAATAAGGAAACTGTATAAATGAATGGCTCATTGGGAGCCTCACAAAACTCACTAGAGAGCCGCATGTGGCTCTCAGAGCCCGAAATAGATGCAAGAGCCCTTCCAGTTCTGAAGGCTACAGAACAAAAGTGTGGAAAAAGTATTTACATTGCTCCATTCACAGAGGGTGCTAGACAGACTTTTATATATATTTAGGGGCAGTCGGAAAAAGAAAATGTCAGGTTATATATATATATATATATAAATAGCACCAGATTTGATAGAACTTTGTATTTTAATGGGAGTGGGTAGGGGGCTGTGGCAGAGTGGGGGGCCCTTTTTGGCTGTCTATCCATAAGAGCCCATCTGGCTGTTGAGTATACTGTATACAATTTAAGTTTATATTTCAACAGATCATTATTTAAAAAAAAATGGATTTATTGAAGCAGATCGATCAGTATTTACGTGATCACCGCTAACAACGGGACTACACGGTGTGTGTGAGGTACACACTGAAACAAAAAAATTTGGATTATCCCCCCATTCCCCCCCCCCCTCCCGTCAGTGGAATTCACAATATCCGTCAGTTGAGAAGAGTTATTCCTCATAATCAAGGCGGTATTCAAATTGTGTTCCCTGCCGATGACTTTTTTTTTTCTGGGGGGGGAGAGGAGGGTAAGGGGGGGGGCGTGGCAAGATTGAACTCATTAGCAGAACAGATCGATAAATATAGAAACGTGAAAGATCAAGATATGAGATTTTACTTTGACTCGACACATTTTCGGCAATATATAGGCCAGTGGATCAGAGAGTTTTCTTCTTCGATATAGTGGAATCCAAAGTAAAGGATTCCATATTTAATGTAGCCCATACATGGTCGAGATAGTTAAAATGAGTTAGGCTGTTTCGGTTTACTGTAACTCGAGCAGCTGTATGACGTAAACGAATGACGTCCACAACTGGCTCACGTGACCTAGTGGTATTATTAGATTTTATTAAAAAAATGAGAGTGAATCGAAATGAGAGTGAATCTGATTAGATCAGACAGACAGAAGAAGATACAGAAAGATGGTCCGATGAGGGGTGAGGGTGCGGATGCGATGGATGGATAGACAATTAGAAAGATATACATACATGATACATATATATATATATATATATATATATATATATAGTATATATATATATAGAGAGAGAGAGAAAGATAGATAGATAGATAGATAGATAGATAGATAGATAGATAGATAGATAGATAGATAGATAGATAGATAGATAGATAGATAGATAGATAGATAGATAGATAGATAGATAGATAGATAGATAGATAGACAAACTGATAGAAAGACAAAAGAAAAAAAAAGACAAACAGATGATTGAATGGATGATTAATAGATAGATAAATAGACAGAGAGATAGAAAGATAAATTAACATATAGATAGATTGATGGATGGAATAATAGATAGATAGATAGATAGATAGATAGATAGATAGATAGATAGATAGATAGATAGATAGATAGATAGATGGAATAATAGATAGATAGATGGAATAATAGATAGATAGATAGACATATAAATAGATAGATAGATAGATAGATAGATAGATAGATGGAATAATAGATAGATAGATAGATAGATAGACATATAAATAGATAGATAGATAGATAAATAGATAGATAGATATATAGATATATAGATATATAGACAGATAGATAGATAGATAGATAGATAGATAGATAGATAGATAGATAGATAGATAGATAGATAGATAGATAGATAGATAGATAGATAGATAGATAGATAGATAGATAGATAGATAGATAGATAAATAGATAGATAGATATATAGATAAATAGATAGATATATAGATAGATAAGATCAGATTAGATGGATTGGTGAGACTCTACTCAGTAAAAGATAAATCACAAACTACTGAAACCTGACCTATGGGTCAGGTTACTAGACCAAAGGGTGACACTCAGTGGGAAACACACACCAGCAGTCCAGCACACCTAACGCCACGCACCAAGGCAGCAGCTCACACAGAACAAACACACACTAGCAGTCCAGCACACCTAACGCCACGCACCAAGGCAGCAGCTACTCACTGGCAACACTGCAGCAGCTCACACAGAACAAACACACACCAGCAGTCCAGCACACCTAACGCCACGCACCAAGGCAGCAGCTACTCACTGGCAACACTGCAGCAGCTCACACAGAACAAACACACACCAGCAGTCCAGCACACCTAACGCCACGCACCAAGGCAGCAGCTACTCACTGGCAACACTGCAGCAGCTCACACAGAACAAACACATACACACGGCCACTGGAGACACTGGAACAAACTCACGGGTGGGGGGGGGTGAGTGCAGACAACGTAAGCCAGGTTCATTAAAGGTCATAAAGCATGTGAAACAGAGCTTCAGCGGCGGGTCAAGGTGACATTCAACAGTGAGCAGAGGTGGGCAAACATTTTGAATCGCGGGCCACATCAGGCTCGTAAATTTGACACCCGGGGGGTGGGGGGGAGCGGGTGGATGGAGAGGTCGATATAAGCTGATATAAGATACATGTAAAAGTCAAAACATAAAATGGCTGGTGCTGCGCTTCACCACATGTAAATAAGTGGGGCCGCAGTCCGGATTAAACAGCCCTAGGGTCGTAGTTGGCCCACGGGCTAAATGGCGTCACCGATGGCGCGCCCGATCATGGCAGTTCAATGAGATTCCCCCCCGCCCCCCTCCCCTTTGTAGATGCGACTGTTTACTCCAATCTAGGGCCACCGGAAACTCGAACACGTCTCATGGCCCCCCCCCTTCCCGTCGTGTACATTTATTTGCTGTAAAATGTTGACGGTTACTGACAAGGGGGGGGGTGCCCAAGATTTGCCCGCGGCAGTCCCATCCAAGATCCTATCTATCAGAATTATTGTTACACTTTGTGTGTGTGTGTGTATGTGGTGCCCTTGTATATACATCGTGCAATCAGCAGGTGATCGTGCAAATAGCAGGTGATCGAAGTTAAGAGAATGGAATGGTTCAGCTCAAGTAGAAGTTGACAAGAGGAGATAACAATTATAGATGTCATTTTTCCTAGTCTAGGTCATTAATACCTCATTAGTAGGAGTGAACTGACAGGACGAGAGAGAGGATGGTGATAGAAGATGTTTGAGGATTAAACTTATACTAAATACCATTCTCTGCCTGTTTGAGGATTAAACTTATACTAAATACCATTCTCTGCCTGTTTGAGGATTAAACTTATACTAAATACCATTCTCTGCCTGTTTGAGGATTAAACTTATACTAAATACCATTCTCTGCCTGTATGTTTTCCTTCCTGCCTGTATCTCGCCCTGTCTGTCTGTCGTCCTGGTTGCCTATCTGTCGTCAAGCCCGTTTGCCTGTCTTTGTGCCTGTCTGTCTTTGTGCCTGTCTAGCTATCTAGCTATCTCAAACTAGCCAAAGTGGCTTTGTGCTGAGTTCTAAGTTCGGGTCGCCTCTGTCTCGTCACACTAGTATATAATTATAATAACTAAATCTCTGATATACCTGATCACATATACAACCTATATATATATATACAGTGCCGCCAGGAGGGGGGATGGGGGCGGGGGCAAAAGCCCAGGGGCCCGGCGAGTTTTAGGGGCTCGGACTGAGCTGGCCAATCAACTTTTGAAAATGTTATTATTATTATATATATATGTGTGTGTGTGTGTGTGTAACAAATAAACACTATGACCTCTATTCGGATTTAAAATCACCAATTTTTTTTTTATACAAATGAGAATTTGTGTCTTTAATTTTCTGTTTTATTTAGGATTAGCGAACAGACACATTGAAAAAAGGGGGAGAGAGGGGGTGTTAATCATTTTAAGTATATGAAGATACTGTCAGCGTGGGGTCATTTGTAACTCTGGCTTTATAGTTTCGGTCGGTAGAGGAGATAGGCAGCACAAAGCTAGTAGTGGTGATTGAAGGTTCGAAGCCCGCGACACCAGTTTACCATTAGGATCCATCAGGGGCGGCCTCACGATGGACAGTGCCGTACCTAGGGATAAGGGGGCCCGGGGGGCTTGACCTCTTTGGGGGGCCCCTGCATTTTGACATTTGACACCATGACATGAGAAAAGTACTTAATATTTAATGTAAAAAAAAAACAAACAAATTTGCCCCCCCCCTCAAGCTGGGCCCGGGGGGAGGACTTTCGACATCGGACCCCCTCTACCCCCACCCTAGGTACACCTCTGGGGATGGAGTAGGGGCACTACTACGAGGGGCCTGAAGCAAGTACCTAGGCGGGAAGAGAGCTTTAGTTTTTGTTACAGTAAAGGACGAGGGGGGAGGGAGTAAAGAATATCCTTTCACGGAGACCCCACTCAAACAATATGATTACGATTCCGGTATAAATGTTATTATAACACCAAGAGGAAAACATACACATGACATTATTACCGGCAATACGATTGGTTGAATCGTATGCCAGGATAGACTGTGGGTACCATAGAAATAATGTAAACAAAACTCCACGTAAATACATTAAAAAAAAACCAACAATGTATAGTTCTATAATTGATTTTTTTAAAGTACCGATAGTATTAACATAAATAGATAAACTATTTATGGTAAAAACAAACAAACATTACATACCAGTTTCTAAACCCAATTTTATGCCACGGTGCCGACTTGTTTATACGTCTGCTAGTCCGGTTACCGTGTGTGCAGACGAGAGCTGACGCAATAGCCGCTAGTCTTTGCAGTAAGAAATGTGTCGATATGTGAGAGCCAGACGAAAGGGTGGGCGGCACCGGTGTTGTGTTTTTTTTTTGTTGTTTCTCGTGGCACGAGAAGAATGGGGAATTAACTCTGATTTCAATAAAGAGTTATCGAATACCAGACATCAACGTGTCTCGCAGCAGACGTAACATAAAACTAGAATATATATTTTTTTATGTACATTGATTTAATGAATAGAAAAATTTCCGTTATTAAGTCTTTGAATTAAGGACGGTCTTCTCTCTGTCTATCTTTATATATATATATATATATATATATGGCCCCGCCCAAACCGCACAGCCCCCCCCAAACCGCACCCCCCAAACAAAATCCTGGCTACGGCCTTGTAAATATATATATATATATATATATATATATATATATATATATATATATATATATATATATATATATATAATCTTTAAAGCAAGTTTTTAACGGTTCAACAAAAGTGGGTTCGTTTGTTATTCTTCTATGTCATCCCGTCATACCGAAGTCGTCAAATCAGCAATTTTATTTTTTCTCCTTACACAAGCAAATATTTTCATGTAACCGATCGGATAGGGTGTTAGCCAACGTTTACTTCTGGTGATTGTTATTGTACTAGGATTGACCACTGATGTAACACATGTGACTCTTATTGTAAATGAAGTTTATCTGACATTATTCAAGTCAAAACGCACCCTGCAGACTTTTTTTTTAGCACGCGCCACATTGGGGTTCTTCATTAAATTTGACAGGCGGGCCTACCGAAGAAACAGACATTCGTCAGATGGGTCGGACCAAGAGCAGACATTCGACAAAAGGGCGGACAAAAGCAGACATTCGTCATATGGGTTGGAGCAAGAGCAGACATTCGACAGATGGGTTGGACCAAGAGCAGACATTCGACAGATGGGTTGGACCAAGAGCAGACATTCGACAAAAGGGCGGACAAAAGCAGACATTCGTCATATGGGTTGGAGCAAGAGCAGACATTCGACAGATGGGTTGGAGCAAGAGCAGACATTCGACAGATGGGTTGGACCAAGAGCAGACATTCGACAAAAGGGCGGACAAAAGCAGACATTCGTCATATGGGTTGGAGCAAGAGCAGACATTCGACAGATGGGTTGGAGCAAGAGCAGACATTCGACAGATGGGTTGGACCAAGAGCAGACATTCGTCAGAAGGGCCTAGCCAAAAGAAGGTGGATGACATGTTGATTTGCATCACAATGTACTACAATTTAAATGAGCGCCCGGGTATAACGGGCCCAGTGTCTGACCTACAATCACGAAGTAGATTAAGGCTCCTTGACCGGAAGTTTGTAACAAAAACAAAAGTGTTTAGTTAAAAAATAAATACTCCGTAAAAGAAACAACCTAAAAAATGCCAAATCCCTCGTGAATAACTTATATAATGAAAAGCAGATAGTGTTGCTATAGTAGCCTATTACATTAGAATAGTTATCAATGCGTACTCTGTTTGTTGATATAATTTGTGAAAATAATATGATTGATAAAATCGTATCGGATCTTTTAAAATTTAGATAATAAAAGAAGGAAAGATTTGGTTTTGTTTTGCAGGGTATAAAAAGGGAAACAATCCGAATAAGATCGACAAAACTCGAGACTTCCTAGTTGTCTACCCCTGTTTTTTTTTTTAAAACAAATTTTAGTTCACCAAATATACAAAGAGGACCCATAATCATCCGTCGTTGCTAAGGAGCAACGGAGCGCGAAGTAACTGGGCGTGGTTCTGTCATTCACCATGCATGGACGAAAAAAACAACAATAGTTCATTAAAAAAGAAATACTAACAAGCGACTGTTTGTAGAAAATATTCAAACAAAATATTGACTTTAATACTTTTTATCAGTATGAATCAACGAACAACAATGAACACGGGGAAGATCTTATTTTAGTTGACATTTCTGATTGTCATTCTTACCAATGACTTAATACAGTATCGTCTCTTTCTTTAAATGTAGATTTCTGTCAGTCTTTTCTTACATACATGCGCACGCAAGATTCGCCAATCTCACACATTACAAAACTGCGCACTAATAAAAAGCTAGTGTTGGTCTGCACACTAAAAATGAGTGTCAGGCCGTGGGATGGATTTTGTCCGCGGTCATAATGTTACCAAAGAAAGTGCTCATTTTCAATTGTAGGAATGGTGAAATAAAAATATTTAAATGCGCTAGTAAAATAAAACACCATATGCAATAGAAAAATGCGTTTTTTTCTCATTTCGTATGACAAGTTTTGAAACTTGGGGCATGTGTCTACCAAAAGTTGCCCACTTCATTGTAGCAGAAATTGTAATTCCATAGCGACGGGGCCTCAAGGCTTGTGGCCCCTAATACGTATTTGGTTTGTCTTTTCATTAACAACCCTGTTAAATCTATTCGGTTCTTGTTATCCACTGCTATCTTTTAATTAAGCTGGTAATGGTAATTCCAATAAATGAAATAGCGTACATTTTTTAAAAAACTGGTCAAAGAGAGACAACCGTTTAAATAAATGTAAAAATTTAGTTTGTCAGAGTTGTCTTAATCTCAAACCCAATTGTCTTTAAACGATAATAGAGTCTTGCACTAGTTCAAACTCGCAGACGTGATGTGAGAAGGGCAGTGAGTGACGTCGATGACATTTTTAGCAGCAAAACGAGGCTAAGGAAAAGCGCTAAGTGGATAATGCAGACGCCAGCACCAGTGAACTTCTTGTTTCAAATTTTACTATCCATTTATGCTTTTAAAAGAAAGAAACAGTATATTCTAGCATAACACACAATATCCATAAAATGAATGAGCTGTATTATTAGAAATATTTACGACCATCATTTTATTTAAAACTTACGATTAGAGAATTTATAAATATTTTAGATTTTTTTAATTGGTATTAATTGTTACTTATTATTTTTTTTTCGTCTGAGTATTGTAATAAACTAAAAATATCACAGTAAACTTAAAAAAAAAAACGGAAGAAAAAACGAAAAAAAAAAAATTTAAATTCCTTATTTGATGTTTTCATTTCGAAAGCAAACATCTGGGAAAATTGTGACCTATTTCCAGAAACCTGAATATCTATTTTTAACTTATCAAAAAAGTGAATCCTCCCCCTTCCGGTATGGCATCTATCTATCTATCTATCTGTTAAAACAAGACTATCTAGTGGTAGTGGATGTGCCAGGTAAACATTGGTGGCGTGTGTGCCAGTTAAACATTGATGGCGGGTGTACCAGGTAAATATTGGTAGTGGATGTGCCAGTTAAACATTGGTAGTGGATGTGCCAGGTAAACGTTAGGTTTTGGTTCATTCCTACAGTATATCTTTTTTAAAACATGAAAAGTTGAAAGACAGTCAACCGGCGATACATGTGCTGTATACTAGTCCCGGTTTATGAATGAAGTTAGATCATGTATAACGGGCGGGAAAAAAAAAACACGGGACAGATGAAATAAACATGTCTACGATACATCAAACATACGTCAGGCTAATGTGTTGTTTTCAAAAAATGGTAAGGTTAATTTTCAATTTTATTTTTTTAAATTTATAGCTTGAACCTAAATACCTAAAACTCTCCAGCCATTCTTAATTAGATGTTAGATCTCAGCAAATTAAAACAAATGTGTAAAAGTAAAGAGTGCATGAGCAGCGGGCTTTGGGGTTTGGTGAACAAGGCGTTTCGCTCCAGACCCCGCGCCTGAGGGTGGAGGGTGTGTGTGTGGGGGGGGGAGTGAAAAGAGTGATATGGTACAGGCCTACATGTACGGCTATTGGCACCCTAATAAGGGTACTCGTACAACGGCCATGCTTAATTGCGAACGGTTCAACATGATCATCCATTTGGTGCACTGTCACAGGGAATAATACCCTGTTTTGAATTTTGTTTTCGCTGGTCACGTGATTGTTTTATTTATTTCTGCCATATGCGCAGCCGACGGCTTTTTACGGAGGTCGTTTATTTATAGAACGGCTTCCCCACACGGACGGACGATAAGATAGCTGCTTCATTAGTATGATTTTTGACGCAGTCCTTCGTTCTTTAATATGACTGCTATTTATACAGAGGCGTACCTAGGGTGTGTGTGGGGAAGAGGTGTCCAAATTCGAAAATCCCCCGGGCAACAACTTTAGAGGGGGCCCTCAAAAAATTTACATTAAATATTAAGTACATTATCTCATGTCATGATGTTGAATGTCAAAATGCAGGGCCCCCCCCAAAGAGGTAAATCCTCACGGGTCCCCAAATCCCTAGGTTAGCACTGTAGGTATATCAATATTTATGGGCTACGTGTCCACCGCATAGAATATATTCAGCCTATCTTACAGAAAGCGCATCGCTTTTTACAAAGTCCACTATCAATGACTAAAAAATGTGTTATTTCCCTTGTTAATAGTGTAGCACGTACATACACAATAGTATAGCACCTAAATATTCATACACAATAGTATAGCACCTAAATATTCATACACAGTAGTGTAGCATCTAAATATTCATACACAATAGTGTAGCACCTAAATATTCATACACAGTAGTGTAGCACCTAAATATTGATACACAACAGTGTAGCACCTAAATATTCATACACAATAGTGTAGCACCTAAATATTCATACACAATAGTGTAGCACCTAAATATTCATACACAATAGTGTAGCACATAAATATTCATACACAGTAGTGTAGCACCTAAATATTCATACACAATAGTATAGCACCTAAATATTCATACACAGTAGTGTAGCATCTAAATATTCATACACAATAGTGTAGCACCTAAATATTCATACACAGTAGTGTAGCACCTAAATATTGATTCACAACAGTGTAGCACCTAAATATTCATACACAATAGTGTAGCACCTAAATATTCATACACAATAGTGTAGCACCTAAATATTCATACACAGCAGTGTAGCACCTAAATATTCATACACAATAGTGTAGCACCTAAATATTTATACACAATAGTGTAGCACCTAAATATTCATACACAGTAGTGTAGCACCTAAATATTCATACACAATAGTGTAGCACCTAAATATTCATACACAGCAGTGTAGCACCTAAATATTCATACACAATAGTGTAGCACATAAATATTCATACACAGTAGTGTAGCACCTAAATATTCATACACAATAGTGTAGCACCTAAATATTCATACACAATAGTGTAGCACCTAAATATTTATACACAATAGTGTAGCACCTAAATATTCATACACAGTAGTGTAGCACCTAAATATTCATACACAATAGTGTAGCACCTAAATATTCATACACAATAGTGTAGCACCTAAATATTCATACACAATAGTGTAGCACCTAAATATTCATACACAGTAGTGTAGCACCTAAATATTCATACACAATAGTGTAGCACCTAAATATTCATACACAATAGTGTAGCACCTAAATATTCATACACAGTAGTGTAGCACCTAAATATTCATACACAATAGTGTAGCACCTAAATATTCATACACAATAGTGTAGCACCTAAATATTCATACACAATAGTGTAGCACCTAAATATTCATACACAATAGTGTAGCACCTAAATATTCATACACAGTAGTGTAGCACCTAAATATTCATACACAATAGTGTAGCACCTAAATATTCATACACAATAGTGTAGCACCTAAATATTCATACACAGTAGTGTAGCACCTAAATATTCATACACAATAGTGTAGCACCTAAATATTCATACACAATAGTGTAGCACCTAAATATTCATACACAATAGTGTAGCACCTAAATATTCATACACAATAGTGTAGCACCTAAATATTCATACACAATAGAAAAATAAACAAATATGGCGACGTATGTAAAAAACCAATTGAAATTAAGGATACACATTCTGTTGGATTTCTCCGCTGAAACTTCTAGCGACAGCCCCCCCTCCCTTCCCCCCCCCCCTCCACCCCTCACAGAGTTGTAAGCAACACCAGGGATTATCAGTGAAATGCATAATTGCATATACATGTATATATATATCGCCCCATTTGTAAGCTAAGACACTAAATATTCCCGTCTGTTATCCCTTTAAAAATTGACTCATAACAACATGTCTTTGTCAATCTGCACATTTTACATGTATGTCACACATCAAGTAAAACAGAATTGACTAGTGGGTTGGGGGGGGGGGGGGGGGGGGAGACTGGCGATGGTTGCCTCGCTAGTGCGTCTTAACGTTAAGAGAACAGTACCTATTAAAGACCACGGTATCAGTGGTAGTAGCAGTAGTAGGCTGGTGTGTTGTCACTGGTAGCTGTCGAGTAAGTCTGATCCAAGTCTTTAGTCAAATGTATTTTATTCTTTACAGAACTATTTTATGTTAAAGGATTAAAAAATAATGGTTTTATGTAAAGTTAGAATTATGTCTGAGCTATACAAATAGACTTATACATGTATAGTGTATATATGTATCACTTATATTAAGACTAAATTGTATTATCGGAATTCAACTTTTACGCATCATTGCGCTTCATCTTGACTCACTGTAACACTGAAGTGCGGTGACCTGTTTGACTCAATGTGACACTGTAGTACGGTGACCTGTTTGACTCAATGTGACACTGTAGTACGGTGACCTGTTTGACTCAATGTGACACTGTAGTACGGTGACCTGTTTGACTCAATGTGACACTGTAGTACTGTGACCTGTTTGACTCAATGCGACACTGTAGTACGGTGACCTGTTTGACTCAATGCGACACTGTAGTACGGTGACCTGTTTGACTCAATGCGACACTGTAGTACGGTGACCTGTTTGACTCAATGCGACACTGTAGTACGGTGACCTGTTTGACTCAATGTGACACTGTAGTACGACGACCTGTTTGACTCAATGTGACACTGTAGTACGACGACCTGTTTGACTCAATGTGACACTGAAGTACGGTGACCTGTTTGACTCAATATGACACTGAAATACAGTGACTTGTTTTCTTAAAACTTACTTCTGGTTTTGTTTTTTTAAATCGTTTGTGTCTTTTGAATGGGTTTGACGTCACATTGATGTACCAAGAGACATACTGATGGTCAAATTTAAATTACATGTAAAGTCAGGGCATAAATGGCCTGTGGTGTGCTTTACTTTGAAACCAGTGGATGGCCGGATTAAACTAGGCGGGCGGATTAAACCTTAGGCGGGCCGGATTAAACCAGTGGATGGCCGATTAAACTAGGCGGGCGGATTAAACCATAAGCGGGCGTATTAGACCTGAGGCGGGCCGGATTAAACCAGTGGATGGCCGGATTATAAACTAGTCGGGCGGATTAAACCGTAGGCGGGCGGATTAAACCTTTGGCGGGCCGGATTAAACCAGTGGATGGCCGGATTAAACTAGGCGGGCGGATTAAACCTTAGGCGGGCCGGATTAAACCAGTGGATGGCCGATTAAACTAGGCGGGTGGATTAAACCTTAGGCGGGCCGGATTAAACCAGTGGATGGCCGATTAAACTAGGCGTGTGGATTAAACCTTAGGCGGGCCGGATTAAACCAGTGGATGGCCGGATTAAACTAGGCGGGCGGATTAAACCTTAGGCGGGCCGGAGTAAACCAGTGGTAGCCGGATTAAACTAGGCGGGCGGATTAAACCATAAGCGGGCGTATTGACCTGAGGCGGGCCGGATTAAACCAGTGGATGGCCGGATTATAAACTAGTCGGGCGGATTAAACCGTAGGCGGGCGGATTAAACCTTTGGCGGG
>JAGDYQ010000063.1:1087404-1100993 GCA_021962125.1 Bulinus truncatus | reverse complement strand
ACTTTGTTCTCTATACACTTTGCTCTCTATATACTTTGTTCTCTATATACGTTGTTCAGTTAAAAAAATTGTTATCTTTGTTTAGATAAGTAATTTTTTTTAGACCACTGTTTTAAACATGTTGATATGTGCAAACGGTTAACAAATCCTATAAACATTGCCTTCTTTTAACCAAACTTGGTTTTTCTTCTCTTGAGTATTTTTCAGTTGAAAGATTGATGATTTATACAGTCTTTCATAGTTAAACACATAGATATATAGATATAGATAGATAGATAGATAGATAGATAGATAGATAGATAGATAGATAGATAATCTAAAGCCGAACATGACTCCTACCATATACAGTGAACCGGAAGTGTACATGCGTAAGC
The DNA here is from genome assembly GCA_021962125.1 of Bulinus truncatus. Classification (NCBI taxonomy): domain Eukaryota; kingdom Metazoa; phylum Mollusca; class Gastropoda; family Planorbidae; genus Bulinus; species Bulinus truncatus. The sequence continues at coordinate 1,100,619 of JAGDYQ010000063.1, read as the reverse complement.
AATGAACCAAGACAGATACATGAATCAGTGTTCTCATTTTGGATTAGAGATTACGATAATTCTTGCCAATTCCGATAAAGTGACATACTGTAAAAACATTACTTGTATCTAATCTTTTTGTGATATTAAAGTGACCAGTGAAGCTGAGAACATTTTACAGTAATTAATTTTCACAAGGATAGAAAAAAAAATATTTCTCGAAAGAGAAAACATGGAGATTTCTGCTCGAATGTTGAAACCGGTGAACAGAACGCGGAAATATTTAAAAAGTAAGTTTTCTTTTTTTTTTACAGTTAGTTCAAGTAAAATTGTAATTTCTGTTAGCTGTGTGTCCTCCTAAAGGGTTAAAATTTACGGAACGTAAGCATAAAGAAAGAAGCGTTACATTTTGTGACAAAAATAAAACTTACAATTGAACTGTGGAGTTTATTGATAAAGGTCAAAAGTGTAGTTAACTATCTATTTAGTTTACATCTACCTCACACAGGTGCGGTGCCGCCGAGAGGGGGTGAGCAGGGGGGGGGGCAAATGCCCAGGGGGCCAGCGAGTTTTTAGTGCGAGTTTTAGATGCCTGGACTGAGCTGGCCCAGTGCCGCCGAGAGGGTGGGGGGGCAGGGGGCGGCAAATGCCCAGTGGCCCGGCGAGTTTTAGGCGCCCGGACTTAGCTGGCCAATTAGCTTTTGAAAATATTATTATCAGCACGGGGGGGGCCGCGACAAACCTGCCCAGGGGCTCGAAATTTTTCTCGGTGGGCCTGCACAGGTGACTCGTGGCGATTTGGGGAAAGACTTCCCTGGAATGTACTCAGATGTCGTGATCGGGGAATAGGGCATCTAATGTATGATAACTTAGGCATATACAATTCTTAAACGTAATCCGTTTCTGGAAATGGTTTGAATTCCCAGATAGTTCAAGTTGCGAGTAATTATTTTCATTTATGGAGCATAAAAGATTGAATGTTTCGTTGGAGCCCCACAAATACAGTAATTCACTTCATTTTTTGGTCTGTACCCGATGTTCCAATAACGTGTTGTTTATTAAGTTGGTGAAATGCGTGTTTCTCCTCTTGCACGTGAAGTTTTTGTGGTCTATTTGTTTAAAATGATGTATTTTTGTACATACGGGTACTCACCGAGGAATTCTTGTTTTCATACCTTTGAAAGAAGCAAATTTTTAATCAAGAATAGTACTTAACTAAGCTTTAAGTTTATTTATTAACTATTGCCCTGAGTATTACCTACAGTATTGCCTACACTATTGTCTATCAGTATTGACTATCCGTAATACATACAGAATTGCCTACAATATTGCCAACAGCTATTATTGGCATCTCTACTATTGAAGATATTGATGTAAACAGTCAATTCAATTTTCTGCAATTTTGATTTTTTGTGACTATGCTCGTTCTTGCCGTGTTCTACTCAAATCTAATCAGTAATAATTAGATCACGTGACTTTGGAAAATACAAATCTCCTAAAATGTACACACACGTTGTACACAAAATTGACATCATATAAATAATAATAATCATTACGTTAATAAAGACTAAAACAGACAAGTGAAATATAATAATAACAAGTGAAATATAATAATAACAGACTTTATTTTAGACTATTGATCAATAATAATAAGACGATTTGCGTCCCCAATGTCTAAAAAACAAGCAATATAAGCCTGGACACGGGACATGTTAGCGCATTTTCGTGTTATAAGTAAGGGAAGTAAATCGTGTTGAATAACTGTTACAAAAATAATGAGTTACGCCCCTATGTACGCCCCTTTGTTAATATAGCTTATATAGTAAAAAAAATGGTACCTAATAAGCCATTTTATTCGGCCCTCAGAGGTCAGATCGCGAAATGATGTACACATGGCAGGTCAAGACCTACAAAATGATATATACATCATGGGTCTAGGACTTGTGGTTGCTGAGATCTAGGGTGATGACGGACAGACAGACAGACAAAACGGGGACAATAGAGCATTTATTTTACGAAAAATGTTCTAAAATATCAGAATTTTAATTTCATTAATAAACATAAGTGACATTCTTTGGGTGGTGGGGGTGGTGTGGGGGGATAGCCCCAGATCTTCACGACGCCACTGAGGCGACACCCTCCAAAACTGGATAATATGATTACCACAAATTTCGTACGGATAACGGAAGACGCCAAAAAAGCCAGAATCACATCGCCACAGGGCGGCTGTTATATTAGGGCGCAGTCGGACCCTAGATTGTAGGTGCAACAACAGGGCGGGAATTTCTTTTTAGGAATGTAACCCCCCCCTCCCCCTCAAACAACCAAACTGGGCAACGGGTTATTATACATTCTGAACATTTATTTTTTTTATACTAATAATATTTATTACACGAGCTTCGAATAAGTAAAACATAAATGAATAGAAGCTTGTTTAAAATTCCACTGTCCACTATCCACTATCCACTATTCTAACTCTGTATGCTGTATCACGGTATCCAGGCGGAACTACCAGTATTCGAGTGTCGCGGCCAAAAGTTAACATGGATAAGAAACACAAACTGGAAAAGATCAAGTCCGTGGACAAGGAGAAGGAAACACCGGAAGGAACAGAGTCAACCCCATCGTCTGCTGAGACAGGTAGGCCGCCATTTTTTTTGTCTAGAATGTTGTCACGTCAATAAAAAAACTTGTAAAATCTTTTCTACGTAATTATTTTATTATTACTTTTTTTTCTTCTTCTTCTTCTCACTTGGACTACTTTCTTTCAATCTGTGTCTTGTAAGAACAGTTGAACTAATTCATGTCAGTGCAGTGTGCGACCTACATTTTTTTAATGGGCAAAGTGTGTCTTGATGTTTATGGTGGTTGAGTGACCACAACGAGTGTTTGTACAGGTCAGTGAGGAAGACATTTAATCTGTCAGGGCGGTTTGGAGGGGGGGGGCGGGGAAATGAAGGTGGGCGGGGGAGAGAAATGATGGTACATTTTGTTTCACCGGTGAATCTGGAATTAAAATTGTGTCCTCAGCCACAGCGCTGTACAATCAATCAACATTGTTGGTTAATACAAATAATATTAATAAAAGAACAAAAAAAAATATGTCGGCTAATGAATGAGGCGGCCATTTTTGTTCTCTTTTATAGTTGTGATGTCAGCTGTATTTAAATATGTTCCGCTCTTTTATGATACATTATTGACAGATTGTTTGAATATTTGTCATTCTTTTTTACTCTATGTGACTTGTTAGCTCAGAAGGGGTTTCATATTAATGATAGGGAACTTCATGGTGCGACATATCTAATGTCATGTTATGTCAGATGCTTCACGCCAAGCACCCAAATGTCATGATCTTTGAGAGATGTCATGGCATTTACTATTAAACTTTATGCCTTGATCTTAGGGGACATTCATTTCACGCATAGATCATAACTGATGACATTTTCTTTAAGATACTTCATGTTATGTTAAGTCATACCTGATGACATGTTCTTTAAGAACTTTCATGTTATATTAAGTCATACCTGATGACATGTTCTTTAAGAACTTTCATGTTATATTAAGTCATACCTGATGACATGTTCTTTAAGAACTTTCATGTTATATTAAGTCATACCTGATGACATGTTCTTTAAGAACTTTCATGTTATATTAAGTCATACCTGATGACATGTTCATTGCGATACTTGAATGTCACACATGAATTCATGTTTTGTCAAAACTAATCGGATTAAAGAATGGAGTAGTGGAGTCCAGAGAAGACTGTAACACATTTGGTGACATTTGTGTGATCATTTAACGCGAGCAACTTAGTACATTTTTTTCTTTTTTAAAATGATATCTTCATATGATAACTTTAAAATATGTATTAAATATATGTTTACCTTTATGATATACTTCTAACATCACTATTTAATAATATACCGCTATAATATGATAACTATTATTATTGATACGAACCTATGCCGATGTAATGTGAAATATCAATTCCATTCTGATGACTGGCATAAATACAGCATTGTTGAAGTGAAATGCAAACCATTTGGATGAAATAGTTGATAGTAAATTAAAAGGGAAAACCCACATTATGGGAAATTAATATCTTTTTTTTTTTTTAACGCCGCCATTGCTAGCATGGTCGGGTGTAGTGTGCCTACCACACCAACATTGTTGGCGGCGCTGATGCACGTCTGCCATGCCTACAGAGCGGCGGGGTGAGTGTGCCCGCTATCATCTGCAGGGATGGCAGAAAGATGGGTTTTTAATCCTTGCTCAAACTGGCCAGACCAGCAGGGTGTGTGTACTGCCGGTCGGCCAGAATGGCAAGGAAGGGGTTTTTCCTGCCACTCGGACAGAGGGGAGGGTGGTGTGTGCCTGTACCCTCAGCCGGAAATGGCAAACTGCGCAGGTGTGCTTGAGTGGGACGGAGTGGAAGGGTGTTGTGTGCAGACCACATCCGTCACCACCGCCGCCAGCTGTGAATACTGCGGTCTCGGATAGTCCTCATTGACCACAGTACCACCACCCTCGCAAGTAATAGGTTTTTTTTCTGACTAGAGAACCCCTATGATCCATCCCCCGTGGACCATGGTATGTCTCTCAGACCAGGAAGGAGAGATCTCAAAATATCATACCTATATTTTGTGATATTCTCCGAAACAAATTAATATCACGAGGATAGGGACGTAATGACAATACAGAATTGTATATGCTGCAGCATTTATATTTCTCCCTCTGTATACTTCTTATAATATCTATATTATGCATATATATATATATATATATATATATATATATATATATATATATATCTTGAATAAACTGATATGATTACCGTACATGTGACAATAAAGTGAACATTTAATTTTCAAACTAATGCATTATCGAAAATAAGTTGAAAGATAATTTTCTATGCAACAATTTCTTTCACAGAATTGTAAAGAATAATGGTTTACATATTGAACGAGCATACGCAATGACGATTAATTTATACTCATTGGTGCATGATATGAAGATTTTATGTAAAGGGAAATAACGCACTGAATAGAAGCCGATCAACAAACTTAAACGAGTTATATCCCTTTAAACATATATTTTTTTTGAAATAAATAGGTGGAGGAGATAAGTCACAATAGTGTTCTAAATTAGCTAGGTACCAATCCCCTAAAGCAGTGGCGTCACTAAGGTTGGTGACACCCGGTGCGGTAACTCATGGTGTCACCCCTCTCATGACACCCCGGTCTCCATAATTTTTTTTTCCAGAGACCGTATGTATGTGCGCATGCGCGACTTTATTATTTTTTTTCCGTTTCCGGGGTCAGGATTTTAGCGATAATTAATATCTATAGGTCAGTGCAAGTATACCAATAATTTCATTAAAATAACGCACTGGCTCCGGATACGTCTAAGACGTACTAAGTATTTTTTTTCGGAATACGTCTAGCAAACTTTGATGACGTCAGTAAACAGAATGAATGAGAACTCTTATTTACTGCAGAGTTTTGATGACGTCATTTACTGTTAATAATGGGAGATATATTTTTTTTTCGGGGACCATCAATAGATATTGCTCCACACCCTAACCCTATCCCTAACCCTAATCCTGAAAAAAAAAAATCTGAAAAAAAAAATATATGTCTCTGAGAGGAATCGAACCCGCATATAGTTAGCCCTAAATGGGTCACGGCCAAACGATTAGCCCACTCTGCCAGCGCGGTACAGAAAGAGCTACAATTTTAATATATAATCAGAAAAAAATTGCTCCGTTATGCAATTTCCCGCGAAAAGAAAATAACTTTAAATCATAAGAGTTCATCTTAGACGTATCCGGAGCCAGTGCGTTAAAATAATTAATAATAAAAAGTACGCAGTGTCTGTTAGTAATCGGAGATATTTTTATTTATTTATAAAAATTAAATACGGCTTTGAATTATTTTAAATTACAAAATAAGAATATAGACCTAAAACTAGATATTTTGCAGTTGGGTGTTACCCCTCGTGATGGTATCACCCGGTGCGGTGCGCACCCCCCGCACCCCCCCCCCTAGTGACGCCACTGCCCTAAAGCAATGAGGAAATAAACTCCACGTGTTGAAGAAAGGTAGCATACATTTTGTGACTTTTTCTCTGTTTACATTTTGTGATCAAAGGGGAAGTTTTGGGAGGAGTTTTCCTTTAATGATATCAATTCGCTCCTCCCATTATTTCAAGTTTAAAACATAATGCATTAGAACACCAATCCCATAATACACCAAATGTTAAATTCATTTTAGTTTCTTTATTCATTTTTTTTTAAATTATTTTCTAAATGTAATATTTTAACATAAACTAAAGTTTTTTTTAGTTCAATGTTGTCTGTCTACTGTTGTCTGTCTACACACAGAGGCGCAACTAGACCAAACTTTCAAGGGGGGGGGGCAAAAAAAAATCACTTGTATTAAATTAAAAAAATCACATTATTTATATATTTGTATTTTATTTTAAAAAAATTTTGGTCTAATCTTTTAATTTTTTTTATTTCGGAGGGGGCAATTGCCCGCAATTGCCCCCCCCCCTAGTTGCGCCACTGTCTACATATATCATAACATGTCTCAGCTAAGAAATGTCTATGTCAACGTAACGGTGGCTTATTCTCTAATATATTCGGTTATAATATTTTCAAATATATATATACTAGTATGTATACGTGACCTGGGAGTCACTCAGGGACGAGACGTGAGTGTTGCCGGTCATAGTCATATTTATTAAAAAATGCTATATAACGCTACTGTGTTTATTGAATATAGTTAGCATTATCATTCATAATAAAATAACTATATGTGTATATGCCGTATATGTTGCTAGTCTAATAATTTACACAAATATATAAATGTTTGTTCGTTTGTGCTTTGTATATAGCATAAAAAACATCAGTACTTTTTTTTTCTCTAAGAGTTATGACCGGCAAGACTCACGCCTCGTCCCTGGAGGCACCCTATATATATATAAAGGTTAGCCTCAAAGCCTCTTTTAAACACACTATTTAACAAAATTGAGCCCCCCCCCCCCCTCTTTCCCCTTCCATTCTTATTTAACGGACTATGACTAATACTGTATCATCCAGCAAGTCATCGAGGAACTTGTAATATGTGAATAACGGTTTTTTTTAGATCTTCTCACCAACCAACCCATATGTGAATAACGGTTTTTTTAGATCTTCTCACCAACCAAGCCAGGATCTTCACTGTGGAGTGGAGGGTGGAGGGCGGACCTGAACGCTTGTCAGGGGTCCCCAAGCCTTGTGTGTGTGTGGGGGGGTGGTGGAAGGAAAGGTGGCTGCTATGGGCCCCCGTTGTCAAAGTTTGGTCATGGGCCTAAGAATTCCTGACTGCGTCCCCTCACCAACCCATACTGTATTGACCTACTTACATACTATATTGACCTACTTACATATCCCACATGTTAACCTACCTACACATTGACTGACCACATACACATGTATCTCTCCAATGAGATACCAGCCTACTCACTAACACATCTGACTACTTACTGGTAGGAGCGTCATTTCGGGTACGGCTAAATGGGGTCAAGACATGTTTAGGTTCTATATTGGGGTAAATATATGTTTACAGTCTATAATGGGATGTAGACATGTTTAGGGTTTATATTGGGGTAAATATATGTTTACAGTCTATAATGGGGTGTAGACATGTTTGGGGTCTATAATGGGATGTAGACATGTTTGGGGTCTATATTGGGTTGTAGACATGTTTAGGGTTTATATTAGGGTAAATATATGTTTACAGTCTATAATGGGGTGTAGACATGTTTAAAGTCTATAATGGGATGTAGACATGTTTAGGGTCTATAATGGGGTGTAGACATGTTTAGGGTCTATAATGGGGTGTAGACATGTTTAGGGTCTATAATGGGGTGTAGACATATTTAGGGTCTATAATGGGGTGTAGGCATGTTTGGGGGGTCTATAATGGGATGTAGACATGTTTAGGGTCTATAATGGGGTGTAGACATGTTTAGGGTCTATAATGGGGTGTAGGCATGTTTGGGGGGTCTATAATGGGATGTAGACATGTTTTGGGTATATACTGGCGTCTAAACTTGTTTAGGGTCTATATTGGGATAAATACATGTTTAGAACCTATAATGGGGACTATACATATTTAGGGTCTAAAAGGGGACTGTGTGCTGCTACCCCCCTCCTCTGCCTCAGCAAATGATGACCCTGCTTACTACCTACCTGCCTACCATTTTTGTTTATTTGTCTGTCTATCCACGGACCTAGTCATTCATACATATCTCTTCACTCAGATACAGTTCAATGTGAGTTCCTGTGAAGTCAATTAACGGTGCAGGTTTATATTTTACACAAACAAAACAATGAAACACACACACGGAACATTCTCTCATGTTTCGTTTCGTCTGTTGGCTCTCGATGCATACCCCATTCTAGTTTTCAACCAGTTTCACCACATGACGATGTTTTGCTGATAAGGGGAGTAACCCGAACAAAACAGACAGCCTATTAGTACCTCGCATTCTCTCCGGGTGATTTCCCTTGCTAACAATTTATCAACATGCTTTGGAGCTTTAGTTTCCTGCCCCCTCCTACCCCACTCCCCCTACCCCAACCCACACTCTCCTACCATTTTTAACCACCAGCTTTGAAAGAAAGGGGGGGGGGGAGGGAAGAAAGAGGAAATGATTTATGGACAGTTTCTGGCATACCCCCCCCCCCTCAGAACAAAGAATAATTTTGTTTGTCTGTGTGTGTGTTTTCTTTCTGTATTGACTAGGGACATGAGTTGTGTTGGAAATGAAAGCCAGAACAACTGAATACATAAGTCATAAGCTGTACAGGCATGCATAACGGGTGGGGCTGGATAACATCTTTTTAGTTGAGTGCATGCTTATATAGTTTACTCACGTTTTAGAAATGTCTGAGCCTCTTGAATTCCCATAGACTATTAATAGATTTAACAATATTTTTTCCATCCCGCAGTTTTCCAGGGATAAAAGCTCCCATAAATTTCTTTTTGTTTTATAAAGATAAACGCATAATAAAAAAAAAATTATGAACACACAAACCCCTTACCCCCAATAATATGTATTGATTATTATTTTTGTCGATTGTAGTTTGACACGAATGTACATTGCAACTGTTGCACTCTGATACTCTTGTGTCTGGCGAGAGATACATTTCGAATCTAGCATACGTCATCAGCAGACGACAGTGTGGCGCGGCACAAATGAAGCGGAGTACCGAGTTAAGTACATCCACGCGGAGAAACACACACACACACACACACAAACAGACACACACACAAACACTACACACACATTTTACACACATCACACACAATACCAAACACACCACACACATACAAGAACCCCCTTACACCCACCACACACACAAACACTACACACACATTTTACACACACCACACACAATATCAAACACCACACACACACCACACACATACAAGAACCCCCTCACACCCACCACACACACACCCACACACACCAAACACACATACCACCCCGTACATACACACCACACACACAACACCATCAACACACACCACACGCACCACCCTCCACACACCACACGCACACCACCCTCCACACACCACACACAAACACATTACACACACAAACCACACACACACACACAAACACATCACACACACAACACACATAACGACTCCCACATACCACACACACACAACACACATAACGACTCCCACATACCACACACACACACATCCTACACACACCACACACAACAACAAACATAACACACACCTCACACACACCACACACCTCACACACCTCACACACACCTTACACACATCCTACACACACAACACACACCTTACACACACCAAACACACACCTCACACACACCTTACACACACACACCACACACACCACACACCTCACACACAACACAACACACCACACACACACACCTCACACACACAACACACACACCACACAGTCATATATATATTTATTGTGGTCAGTTTAGGACGTAATAGGAAGAGATCGTGTTTAAGGGCGTCTACTTGAAATGGTTGTAAACTACATGGCGCATATATATACAGAGGACTTTTGTCCAGTGTTTCCTCTAGTGGTGATTGTCTTTACCTAATCTATTTTTGTTACCTGCATCCCCTATCACCTGTTCAGTAAATAATAAAAACTGTGATTGGGGGAAGGGCGGGGAAGTTGTCTAGAGGGGCCCCCCACTGTTGACATCGTTTGTCAGGGGACCCCCCCCCCAACAATCCCTGCCTGCGGCCCTGCAGACATTAAAAAACCCCCCAGACATTCAGACAAACAACATTTCAACACACACAGATATCAATGATACACGAGAACTGCAATAAAAGGCACACACAGATATCAATGATACACGAGAACTGCAATAAATGACACCACACGCAGTTATGTTCAGATATTAACGAGACAATGTCATTTACTCATTTACAATGCCCAGCTGTACGATAAGCGAATTAATGCCCCCCCCCCCCCCCACCGTAGCGGGGCGCGAAATGATGGCAGACAATAATGAGAAAACATTCAACGATACACCAAGCTGACCGGGAGGTAATGAAAACCGTGTAATTACCCTCCCCCCCCCCGTGTTGACGCCGTAAGGGCATTCTATAATGGCCCTGTTTTATAGCTCATAATTAATGTTACGCAATGAATGAAGACATCTGCATATTGCTCGGTACGAGACTGTTACCACCCACTCAGAGGCGGATCTAGGTTGTTTGGGAGCCATGGGCACAGAGGGAAACTTTTGGCCCCTTAATTAGAAAGACAGAATACGGAGAAAAAAATATTGCAAGTCTAATGTTGGTTTTATTTTTTTTAGTGTTCTTCCGAAGTCTAATTTGGAAGTGGGTGCCTTTTTATGGTCACTACGTCTTATGGTCATTACGTCTTATGGTCATTACGTCTTATGGTCATTGCGTCTTATGGTCATTGCGTCTTATGGTCATTGCGTCTTATGATCATTGCGTCTTATGGTCATTACGTCTTATGGTCACTACGTCTTATGATCATTGCGTCTTATGGTCATTACGTCTTATGGTCATTACGTCTTATGGTCATTAGGTCTTATGGTCATTACGTCTTATGGTCATTACGTCTTATGGTCAATACGTCTTATGGTCATTAGGTCTTATGGTCATTACGTTTTATGGTCAATTACTCGTTAAGGTCAACTATGTCTTATGGTCTCCAACGTCTCGTGGTCGGGTGCGTCTTATAGTCCGTAAACTACGGAGGTACATGACCACTGAGCCGTTCTTCTAATGGACAGATACACTAGGCGCCCCGCCGAGGGCACCGTCTAGTAATGTCCCCCCCCCACTTCCGCCGTCGAGCCTTTTTTTTAACCAGACACATACGTGGGCAAATCTGTCTAAAATGATAATACTGGTGTGTAAGGGCGGAGGCTGGGGGGGGGGGAGGGTTAATTGTCAAATTTTTCGATTACTAAGGGCCCCACAAAGATGTCTCCATCCCCCTCCTCCCCAATGAACATTTGCCTGGGACACCCCTCCCCCGCCCCAAATGTACTTTTCCTAAGCCCCTTCCCCGAAAAATTTTTGAGATCCGCTCTGGATGCAATCATTGTTGCGTTTTCTTTGTTTTTACGGATGTCGTTGTGATTGTCTACAAAGTTTGGATTGAGGGGAGGATGGGGGGGGGAAGGTCTGACCCAGTGAGTGACAGACAAACACAAACACACAAACACAAACAGACGTACACGCACGTGGACATTAGAGTACACACGCGTGACGACTTACTGACGGATAACCGGTCAGTCAAGATAAGGGATTGGGTTTGTTGAGGTGGGGGGGGGGTGGAGGGTGTAGGGAAGGGGCGGTAAGGGGGTGAGGAGATAGAGACACTCTGGGTTACCATGGCAACAGTGAACAACCCGGGGGGGAGGGAAGACAACAGACGGAGTCAGGTACGGTCAAGAGATGAAAAGTGCGCTCGCGCATGTGTGTTTGTATGATTGTGTTTGTATGATTGTGTGTTTGTATGTGTGTGAGTGTGTGCATGTGTGTGTGTGTGTGTGTGTGAGTGTGAGTGTGACTGAATATTACGGAGGGGCGAATGGGAACAAAGTACGGTCTACGTTGGTCATCGCATCTGTTGTATACTGGAACAACTGTTTATTTTATACGGTTTTTCTGAGGACACTCTGTCTGGTACATATGTCGGTCTGTATGTATATATGTCTATCTGTATATAAGTCGGTCTGTTTGGTAGCAAGGTTCAAGTCTGTATGTGTTCTGTCTGTGGTGGGATACATGTCTGCAAGTTATGATCGGCCCATTTGTCTGTCTGTCTGTATATAAGTCGGCCTGTGGTGTATATATGTCTGTCTGTACATAAGCTCTATTCAGAAGTGCTTGTCTGTCTGTATAAATGTCGATCAAAGCTGCTAATTGTATCTTAAAATTTGTATGTTCTGTCTGCAGGTTCCGTTCCTTTTGTAAGTGTGCAGCAGGAGGTCTGGGACCTCACCCTAAGTTGGGACTTCACTTTTTACATTTAAAAAAAATTTCTGTCTTTTTGGAATAATTTCAGCTTATAAACTTCATCAGCATTAATTGAAATTTCCCCAGTGGGTAACAGGCGAGGGTTAAATGATAAATCAGTTACAATTAGCTGTTTATAGTCAGGCAAGTATAGCCCCTCCCCCCCCCCACTAAATAATGTTTTGGAATTATAGTAATTTCAACTTACGCTTTAAAAAGAAATACACGAACGGAAAAATGAAAATAACAAAACAGGAGAAAACAAAAACAGAGTAAGTCTGTGGGGGGTGCAATCATTAATATTTGGGGCGCAAGGCGTCAAAACAGTTTGTTTTATGCCCCCTTCCTTGTACTAAAATTGATCAGACCTTTTTAACCAGTGTCGTGATTTATGTTTCTTATTCTGAAAGAGTCAAATTCACTATACTCGCTATACACACTGACCAATATAGAAAGTCTGGACCGGGAAAAGAGCTTCTTTTCCTTTAAAATTCCACCACAATTTCCCCCCACCGACACGCCGTTAGAAACTGCTTCAATTAGTTTAATACTTCTGTTCCTATTTTCAATCTGCATACTCTCCACTCCCCCTCTGCCCTTCCGACAATTCCTCCTCTCTCTCACTCCCCTACCTCACTCTTCACCATTTCTTTTCTACTATCTTCATATA
>JAGDYQ010000063.1:1073968-1086904 GCA_021962125.1 Bulinus truncatus | reverse complement strand
ATGATTAGTCCATGATTAACCAATGATTAGTCTATGATTAGTCTATGATTAGTCTATGATTAGTCCATGATAGCCTATGATTAGTCCATGATTAGTATGATTAGTCCATGATTAGTTTATGATTAGTCCATGATTAACCAATGATTAGCCTATGATTAGTCCATGATTAGTCTATGATTAGTCCATGATTCGTTTTTATTAGCCTATGTTTAGTCTATGAATAGTCTACTGAAGAAGCTGATGAATGAATTAGTTTTGCTAATAGCTCGATATTTATAACGAGATTTATAAATGTGAACTTTTGTATGATCGTAAGAAAAAAGTTTTATTGTTAGTTCTTTAATAAAAATTAAAGTTCCCTTAACCATAACGGTCGAACGGGGCACATGTGGAATTCATATGTTCTATAACCTCGGCATATGAAGAGATTGTGTGGTTAGCACAACGCCCAGCCGCCTTTACTTCCCCAACTTAAGTCAGGTACCCATTTAAAGCTGGGTGGACTTGTGGGACGACTTTGAAACGAATTTCACCTGGGAAAATTCTCATGGTTCTCAACCGAGGATTGAACCCAGGACTCTCAGGTAGATCGTTGAGTATCTACACCACTCGGCCATCCGTCCCACTTCTTTAATAATATATAGTAGTGAAAATAGATCACTTGCGTGAACGAGACTGTAATTTGTGCGCATGTCATACCGGGTGGGGGGTGTGGTATTAAGCAGTGTTGTCATACAACTAAGTGATGTTTACGTTTTATCGAAATCAGGAACTGGAAAAATATCTAAACTAATTGTGGTATCGGAATCGGGTGAATTTTCCCCCTATTTCCGATTTCTCATCCGATTCATCTTCGAGTTTTCCATAACGTTTGTTAGTTCTACAGATCTGAATCAGGAATGAGATATGAAAAACCGTTGGCTCAAGGCAGTTGAAATAGATGAGTTCTATCGAAAAAAGAACAACTGTGGCCCCTGAGAGACAACTGGGGCCCCTGCGTGACAACTGGGGCCACTGAGAGATGACTGGGGCCCCAGAGAGATAACTGGGGCCACTGGCAGGTAATTGGGGCCCCTGACAGACATCTTGGATACCTATCCTCCCAAAAATTATTAAGAAGATTAAAAAAAAAAACATTTCAAAGCGATTGACCTCCCCCCACCCACACCACCCCTCAAGGACGGGGCCCCTCTGAAAAGTATTTGGGTTGTCATCCCCACCCTCTTCCGCTTACAATGTAAACAATACAAAGGCATGTTGTAATCTCTACTCACTGGACTACAAGTGAGGCGTAACTCATTGAATCATGCGAGAGTGTGTGTGTGTGTGTGTGTGTGTGTGTGTGTGCCTGTGTGTGTGTGTTTGGTAGTGTAGGTATGGGGGGGGATGGAGGGAGAAGTCAATGGCGACTCTGCTCTTCAGATGTTTCATACACGGTAGTGGTTCTTGTCGCGAAACAAAAATAAAAATAAACAAACAAAAAAACATTATCTCCCCTTACCAGCCACAGGCGCGAATGCACACACTCGAGGTTTTTTTTTTAGAGAATAGGCCCCCCCCCCGGGGGTGGGGGATGGAGTGGGGGGGGGTAAGGGTAAATGGTTGGGGATGGGATTAGGATCATGTTGTGAAAAACAAGATGCACAGAGAACGGAAAGGGGAGGGGGAGTAGGGTGGGGGGGGGGTGTAGGGAACAGATATCAGGGAAGCGTAGCCGGTCTTCTGGTGGAACCGTGGCTCTCTTCACTTATCTCTTAACATATTTTTGTGTCTGCAAGGTGCAATTTGTCTGTTGCATGTGGTCAGCCGCCTGGGGGGACGAGGGAGGAGGGAGGGAGGAGAGGGGGGGGGTCAGAAGAGGTGGAAGGCTTTAAAAGTGTAGGTGTGTGTATGAGGAAGGGGATTGGGGAAGGGGGTGGGGGGTGAGACAGGAATGGTAACATAAAAGGGTGTGGCATATTGTTCTCTACCACTCCCTCAAACCTGCCACTACCCCACCCCCCCCCCAACCCTTCCCTATCATTACCTCCCCACCCCCAGACACATGTTTTCCCCAACCAGTTGGACGGGCCTCAAGTGAGCCTAATATTTATTATGTTGTGTTTCAACTCCAGCCACCCACAGAAATAACGGTCATATCTGTGCAGTAGACAGGGTTGGGGCGGGACGGGGCGGAGCTGGGGGGGGGGAGTGTGGGTGAAGGGATGAATGAGAAGAGGAAAAAATCTGGAACGTGGGATAAAGAGTTCCAAACCTGAGTCTGGGTGTGGTGGCGGGGGGATAGAAATATATAGTTGTCAAACTCACAGTATATAAAAAAAAAATGTTTTCTTTTAACTTCTAACCATTATTAATTTCATAAAAGCAAACAAACAATTTACAAATGCTGATAGTTGTCGTATCAAAAACAATACTAGCGGGCTGATCAACGCAAAGAGATACAATGCAATATGCTTGTATAATATATATTAAAATTATTTAAAATGTTTAACTGAATCTATCGTTTCAGGACATACGCTAGATAATCTAGGGCATCCTGACTTTAACTGACTATGGACACTAAATCGAAGCAGAATACTGACGAGTTTTTCAAATGCCCGATGCCCCTGATAAATGATCTGGTTTCCCCCCCCCCCCGCCCTTTGACTTCCATGAGATTTAAACCCGGTCCCCTTGACTGCAGCTACAGAATTGATGTGATATTGTTGAGGAAAATTATAATACACTTTCAACCAATTGTTGAAAGTTCTCTATCATGTCTTTAAATCATACGAAACAATCATATCTTACAATTATATCTTACACTCATATCTTCAGACCATTTCCTACAATCATATCATACAGTCACATCACAAAAAATGTGTCACAAATAATAGATGTCAGTCATATACAATCCGTAAGAAGTCTATAGTTGAGGTAAGACAAATGACATATTTTTAGTGTATTCAAAAGTAAAGCTAAAAAAAAAAGAAAATTTTATGTCAACATTTTGTTTCCTGAATACAGATAATTCTGAAAAAGATCATTCTGCAAAAAAAATCATTCTGTTCACCGATAATTATGAAAATAGATCATTTCTGAAAATCAGAGAATTTCATATTTGATCATAAAATTTTCTAGTCAATCTTAATCTTTTGTTAATAGTATAGGGCAATCTAGCTGTGGGTACAACATGATGCATATGTCTCAAGGGCCCCAAAGCTGTGAAGCTATGGGTAAACTAAGGCCCGCGGGCTGAATGTGGCACACCAGACGTTTTAATCGGGCCCGCCATTCGTATCTGGGTAAAGCACGGCACTACACGGCACGGCATTACACGGCACGGCACTACACAGCACGGCACTACACAGCACGGCACTATACAGCACTTTAATGTTGTAATGTTTACATTTAATCTATATTAGGTCATGTCAGCATTCCTTCCATCTGCTCTGTGACTGGCCCTTCGGTCAATATTATGAACCAATCTTGTCCCATTACTAAAACAGGTTTGCCCACCCCAGAGATATGACATGACTTTGGATGAGTACTTTCAGTAGGGGAGAAAGGATTAATGCCAGAAATCGTTTACTGTCTAAGTATAATTATCTTTGCGCCCATGAAAGTCAAAACTTAATAAACATTTAAAAGGTTTTAAAATATATTACATTTAGCAAAAGAAACAAAACAAACTTTGAAATCGAGAATAAAAATCTTCCTACCTCGTGCAAGTGAGTTTTCTACATCTGGGTCAACTGCGCGTTGTTCGGCACAAAATAAAACCCCCGCAAACTGTTGGTCAGTTTTATGTAAAGTCATGACAGTGTCATTTGAAAAAACATTTTAACTTTTTAACAAATAAATCGACTTCAATTTCCACCAATTTCACTTTTAATTCACAATATATCTTTTTTTTTTTTTAAAACTAATATTTTCTCGATTTAAAATCATGAAAATATAACCGGGATGGTCTCAATACTAGACAATGACTACTGAGAATATTTCACTCTTGTACAATCAAAACTAATAATACGAAAAAAAAAACAAAGCGAGAGTTCTGGTCCTTGTTATGACCAACGCCCCGAGGGAATGAACAACCTGGCGATGCCAGGGAATTCGTACAAAGCACCAACTTAAAAAAAAAAATTGTTTAGGAAATTCGTAGCCAACAGGGAAGAAAAACAAAATCTTGGACATTAGTGGACGTCGGCTGAGAAGGGGCGTTAACTTGGTGGGTGTGGGGTGTGGGATGTGGCAGCAACAGCCAGAAAAAATAGAGCCCGGAAAATAATTTTTTTCGAATTCTCTATTTTACTTTTTCTTCAAAAAAGGGGCACGCAAACAGTATTTTTAAAGGAGTAGATAGCACATTTTTTTAATTATTAGTTACTAGCCAATTTTCCATAACTATTTCCACGACTCTTTTTCATGACTATTTTCACGACTATTTTTCACGACTTACTAAATTTCAATGATTAATTTCATTCATATTTTTTCCGTGACTAATTTTTTACAAGAATGATTTCATTTTTTTCTTTAACAGATACAAACAAAACTTAGGCTAAAAGCAAACCAATGTCCATGGCGTTAAGACTTATTTGTTGTACGCGAGTGTGTGAGTGTTTGTTTGTACCAATGGAAGACCTTCCTTATAAGATACAAGTAGCGGTCTTGTATATATAGACAAACATCATACACCCCCCCCCCCTTTCTTCCCATCATCCTTGTCGCGTACACACGACACAGCTAACGGGAAAACCCGTTTTCCAGCGCTGAACACGTTTTGAAGAAGGTAAAAAAAAACCACTGGAGGGATTTCGAGGGCTTTCTGTTAGCGACGTGCGTAAATTTAGCGAGATGCGTGGCGGTGCGTGCGTGTGCGCAATTGTGTACATCGGTGTATGTCTACATTGAAACGCTGGGGATTTGGGGGGCGGGGGGGCGGGAGAGGGGCATTTTGGTGAGTCCATCAGGGCAAGTTGAGGTATGCTGGTCAGACTAGCTGAACCTATGAGCATCTTTATTATTTTTTTATTTTTGCTTTGTGTTTTGTTTTGCTTAGTGGACAAATGACCACACTCACACACACACACATACAAAAATTCAGGAGGACGAAGTTACCAACCTACGACGCTAATCAGCACGAGTTCTGCCCAAGGGTCATTATTATTTTTTTTTGCTGCTCTGCTAGTGCGACCCTTTGTGATTCTGTCCATACATTTTGACCCCTCAAGGGACATGTGTGTGGGTGCTTCGGAGGGGAAGTGTAAGGGGGTGCGTGGAAATGGTTGAGGTCTTTATTATAATGTGTTCCTCCAGTTATCTCTAAGGCTATTCTCAATCCATTCGCCTCTTTTTTTATCAACACCCGCCCCCCCCCCCCAGCCCCACCCCTCTCACTCCTTCTTCCCCCGTCTATCGCAATGTCTGTCAATTAATTAATTGGTTCGGATGTGACGCTTAGCGTCTTGACTCTGTATTTCATCTGTTTTTCCCCTGGCCCCCCGTTATAGGTGCTCAACCCCTTCAGCTGCGAATGTACTACAAGAGAGAGAGAGAGAGAGAGAGAGAGAGAGAGAGAGAGAGAGAGAGAGAGCCAGTCCAGCAGTTCTTGTGAAGCGTGAGTAATTAGTGTAATTATTTCGATTCTTTAATCAGAATGAGTTTTTGTGTTGTGGAGAAACACCAGAATTCGCCGGTTATTGTTTTTTTTTTGTGTTTCTCCCCCCCCCACACACACACACTCGTATCTCTTTACCTCCTGGCTTGGGCACACGCCTATAACTGGCTTCCCATTGTTTAAAGTCAGGGGTGATTACTCTGACTAATAAAGTAGAGAAACAGTTCCCCCCCCCCCGGCCAGAGTTATCTCAAACATTGAGGCCGATGCGACAAGATCACAGAAATGAATAAATCTAAGAGAAGGATTATCTGAGTGTACTCTCTACAGTTAAGGAAAAAAAAATATATAATATTTGAAAGATATGCTTGAAATATGTTTTTGACTTTAAAAGTAAAGTTTTAAAATTTATTTTAATCAAATACAATTGAGTGTTTGTTATTGTTCTTTTTTTAATTCAATATCTGTATTTCATTCTGTTTTAGTATGTCAGTATTTATGTGCAAGTAGTTTTGTCTCTCTGAGTGTATGCATCTGTATGTATCTATATGTATGTACATGTTTATGTGTGTGTTAGAAGTCAAGTGATTAGGCAGTTATATGGAAATATGTGTATTTAGTTTATACCATTGATTATTCATGTTGTGGATTTATATGTTATGTATTGATCTGTATATTTTATTTCTATATTAATAAATGAACCACGGCGACCGAAGTTTCTTGTGATTTATGAATAAAACGTCATAGAGTATATCCGTTGTACTAGTCCTACTTTATACAGATGAAGTTTGATTAAAAATGACCACATACAATAAACGATGCATTGACAATATATATATATATATATATATATATATATATATATATATATATATATATGATACTTTTCTTTGATAGACGTCACATAGATGGACGAACAGTTGCATTTACATATCCAAAACATTTCATGGTAAATTTTAGCTTATGGGGTTTTCAGTACCTGAAAAAAAATCAACATATCTCTTAGCGGAGTTTTTACCAGGGACAGAAAGAACTTCTGTCTGCCAATCAAGTGAGATTTGGAAAAGAAATTTTATCATGACTCTTGGTTCTCA
Organism: Bulinus truncatus; assembly: GCA_021962125.1. Lineage (NCBI taxonomy): Eukaryota > Metazoa > Mollusca > Gastropoda > Planorbidae > Bulinus > Bulinus truncatus. The sequence continues at coordinate 1,080,211 of JAGDYQ010000063.1, read as the reverse complement.
ACGAAGTTTGAACCCGGGACCCGCATGTTAACAGTATCGTTATTTTCTTCTTTCCACAACCCCCCACCTTCAGCAGCAGAATCTGGATGCTATTTATTTCACAGACAAAACAATATTTTTTTATCATTGAAAAGTGTCTGTTTAGTTGAAATTCTATCAAACGAAGCTATTTAAATTCAAAATTTGCCCTCCTGTATAAATGGATAAACATTAACTGTGCAAAAATGTGCAGTATTTAGATAACAACACTCAACTAACTTATAGATTACCAATACTTAAAATAAATAATTACTTAAAAAAAAAAAGATTAAAACATGAAATACAAAGAAGAATAACTCTCTCACTTATTTATGTCGGTGAATTATTATCATTGTTACTTCCCTTAGACCATTAAATCGTCTCTCCCATGTTTTTTTTTTTACGGGATAGCATAAAATACATAGAACGTGGAATGCCATTTTTAGTATTTTTTACCGTAAAAAATAATTCGTTTACAAAGATTTATTTATGTATTTTCGTTCTTCGAACTTTATCCATTATCTGCGTTGGGGCTATTTATAGATCCCTAAATTTCACGAGCTTTATTTTCAATTATTTATGTATGTCAGCCATTCTCAAACCAAAGCGGTTCTCGACTTATTAAAAAATTATGTTTTTTTTTTTTGTTTGTTTTTTTCTTGAGACCCACCTGTAAGGAAATAAAAAAGGAAATTGAATATGTTCTGATTAATTGAGCAGTTCTTAGACTTTGTGTAGCCCTAGGTCAAGATTTTAAGAGATATATGAGGGCTCTGGATAAAAAAAAACTTGTATGGGGCCCCTATTGTACATGTCTGGGTCCCTATGCATCTGTCAGGGGCCCCTGTTGTACCTGTATGAGGCCCCTATTGTACATTTCTGGGGCCCTATGCATCTGTCAGGGGCCCCTGTTGTACCTGTACGAGGCCCCTATTGTACATGTCTGGGGCCCTATGCATCTGTCAGGGGCCCCTGTTGTACTTGTCCGAGGCCCCTATTGTACCTGTCTGAGGCCCTGTACGCGGGGCATAGTTTTGTGACCCTTGGGTGTAAACAATGTCCAGGGACCTTTATGTATTATATCAAACTAATATCAGGTATCCAATCTAAGGTAATTCCCTTATGCTTTAAAAATTATATTACAAAATGAAAGAAGAGTTCAATTCTTCAGTCAAAAAAATATGTAATATTTGAATTCAGCTGATGTTTTGCACTGGTAAAATAAATATATCTTTAAGAAATCTGGTTTATTCATTTCATGTGATCATCCAAAGTTGTTTATTTGCGAGATAAAAACTAGGGCAATTATATAAAAAGGAACAATTAAGCAATAATTGATTTTAAAAAAAATGTTCATTGAATATTCGATGTCAATTCAAAAGATCTCAACAATTAAAACCCAGAAGCATATTTAAAAAAAAAAAAACAGCAGAAGAAACTTTAATCCAAACTCAAAACACTACGACTCTATTCAATCTAGTGTTTTTCCTCCAAATGTGCAAAAACAAATGAACAAACAGCGGACTAAGAAAACGAACAGTGTGAAAGCGGACAATGTCTCAACATGTAATCTCTTTCATCACTTGATTCTTTAAAAAAAAAAAAAACTGATGCAAGGGAGGCAATCGTCTTGGTGAGTTATTGTTTGAATTGTTTCCCTTTATAAAAATAATTGTTTTAAAAAAAAAGAAAGTAAAAAAAAGAGTTGAACCAATCCGTTATTATAGACTAAAAGTGTCAAGTCAAAGATTATTATTACGCAATATATTAATGACTAGCTGCACCATGCTAAACCTTTGCATAGAGTTACATCCCGTAAGGCTTAATCAGTAGTTAATTTATTTTATTTTGGTTTCGGGCAGATCCGATATTTTCATGATTGTATTTTAAACTGGAGTACTGTTATATTGATTCTTTACTTTCGATTTAATGCAGAACACACACCGCTATTATTTTATTACATACTCTATATATCAAGATGTAAAGGGTTATATATTTTCTTCCACAAAATGACAAGATGCATGCATGTGCCTCACAAGATTCGAGATGTTGTGTTTATAAATAGGACAAGGGTGAGCAGACTTTGCTTCTTGTGGGTGATTCGTAAACGGCATTGAACCTATTAGAGCCCACTGCCAGTTCCCGCCTCTGAAAGGGGCCCCGCACAAAGTATATGAAATAACGGTCACGATGTTCTTGTCCCCCTCTTCGACAATGTTACTATTAAACAGTTACCATGGTAACAGGTGAAATACTATTGTAGACAGACATCACGGAACAATGACCATCAATTTGTATTTGAAACTATAGTGGTACTGATGTTCTTATGGTAGTAGCAAAATTAACATCTCTCTCTCTCTCTCCCCTCTCTCTTTCTTTCTCTTTCTCTCTCTTGCTCTCTCTCTCTCTCTTTCTCTCTCTTGCTCTCTCTCTCTCTCTCTCTTGCTCTCTTTCTCTCTCTCTCTCTCTCTCTCTCTGTCTCTCTCTCTCTCTCTCAACCTTTGAGCTCTCAGTCTCAGTTTATCTGCAAGATGAGACATAGTCTATGAGATTTAACCCGCAGTGTTCCTCAGCATAAGGGGAACTCAAGTAGCACAAGTACCACAGTTTCCAAAAACTTCTCTACAGCGGCGGCGCCCTAAAGTATGCACCGATCGGACAACGCCCAAAACGAAACTGTGCAGTTAGTGCCTGTTCGAATCTCCTCATCCCCGCACACAATGGGTCGGTTTTGGCCAGCCGCTCCAACTGAATTCAAACATTTCTGCCTGTCAACCAACTGTTCCAGCTCGACAACCGCTGATTTCGTTCAAATTCACCCTCGCCCCTCAACAGGCCCGTAGCGTGCGGGGGGTTAGAGGGTCCGGACCACTCCTGCGTTTTGTCTGGCCCCCCTCTGCTTATTTGTTCAGCTTAGTAAAATGTATTACCTGCCCCCCACCCCTGCTATTGACCTGGCCCCTGCTGTAGAATGCCTGGCCCCTGCTGTAGAATGCCTGGCCCCTGCTGTAGAATGCCTGGCCCCTGCTGTAGAATGCCTGGCCCCCTGCTGTAGAATTTTCACGCTACGGGGCTGTCCCTTCCCCCTCACACAGTGAGCTACCTTTACACCTAGCGACTTATATATATATATATATATATATGCAAAATAAAAAAAACATATTTCACATTTCTATATGTTAAAAAAATTCATGATAAAAAGATAAAATAAAAAAAAAAAAAAGAACTCTTATCTCGTTATTGTTCTCATTGTTAAGTCTCGTCAATATACACAGAGTGTGTTCAGCGAGAACAAAGGGAAGCGATTGAAAATTTGACTTTCAAGGGTTTCATCAGAGTAGTCTTTCCAATATTCAAAATTGTTTCTCTGTCTCTCGAGTGACCTCTTTGGATGCTCTGTTACTATGGTTACAATGTTTAATATATATATATATATATAAAGAAGCACTTCGACTATTGTCTTTCAAGTATCGAACTGGAGTTCATTTAAAATTGTTTTATTGAATTCAGTATGAGCGTTTAGGTACGATAGTTTAGTTACAATATACTATAATTACTGTTATAGACCTTACGAATAACACTCACCCTATTTCCCGCGCCATCGACAGTAATCGACACTTCACCACAGAATAAACATTATATAGAACGCGCATCGTCAATTTACATTGATTTTTATTTTTTTCAGAAAGCCGCCATATGTGTGTATTATTCTATTATGTACTAGCTGTACCCTGCAAAACCTTTGCATAGAGTTATATCCCCTTAAGTTTGATAGGTAGGCTAGGTTATTTTTTTGCCCCATCATCACAACACACTGAATGCCTTCAGATATAGGGAAATGGGACACATATGTAAATGAAATAAAATATATAAAACATTATAATATTACGTCAATAGTCATTGTCGGAGACAGCACAGAATTCAAAGGTGAAACGTTTCACTATTTCAAAAGAGACCGAACAGAGTTACCTTAGCATTGACCACCAAACTCGACTGACATATATATATATTTCAACATAAGGTATAGATGACTAGAAAGTATATCCATCAAGTCAGATCATGAGCCAGACGATTGTTGATACTTTTTGCTTACCGTTTTATACTTACCGACAGCCTGTGGCTAGTGGAACCAAGACTATTCACAAGTCGGACTTTTTATAATAATAATATAAATAAAAGCGATTTTGGGTTCTGCGTTAAATCGAAAGTAAAGAATTAATACAACAGAATTCCAGTTTAAAATACAATCATGAAAAAAATAGGATCTGCCCGAAACCAAAAAATAACCTAGCCTACCGATCAAGCCTAAGGGGATATAACTCTATGCAAAGGTTTTGCAGAGTACAGCTAGTAATAATAATAATAACAATAAAAACAAAAGCTTGAACCGACAACCCATTTAAAAGTGAGTTATCTTCCCTTGATTGCGATTAGCACAGCCAGCGAGTGATCGCCCTTGATCGCTTTTATTCCTTGTTGTTGTTGATGATAAAAAATAAAAATGTCTGCGTTCACACAAGACAAATCTGTTCAGAGGAGCGAGCTACAGCGCGAGGGCTTAAAGTCATCTGAAAAGACAACAATCGCAACAATAGGATTCTCTCTTTCTTCAATTTTAATTTATTTTTTTTTGTATTTTAATAGCTCTCATTGTTTATACCCATATTTCCCCGCCTCGCTGTTTTGTCTTCTACGGAATAATCTCCATAAATACTTTCCGAGATTTAAACTCAAAGTTTTATTTCATTTATTTTTTTTTATTTTAAATGTGTTTATTATTTGATTTATGCTCCATTTCAACGGTTGAAACTAAAGCTACTTCATAGTTCATCTTCGGAGTATCATTGGCTTGCAGGATTTTTGCATACGGCGTTGGGGGGTGGGGGGGGGACTTCTTTGGTTCTGTAGCCCATATACGGGGCACTGACATGCCGTGTAGCCTCTCCACTTCCCCCTTTCAATGGCTCCCTTTCTGAATTGTCTCACTCGCAAACCGAAAACTCTCTCTCTCTCTTTCTTTCTCTCTCTCCCTCAATCTCTCTCTCTCTCCACCTCTCTCTCACTCTCCCTCTCTCCCTCTTTCTCTCTCCCTCACTCTCCCTCTCTCTCTCACCCCCCCCCAATCTCTCTCTCTCCTTATCTCTCATACTCTCTCCTTCTCTCTCTCCCCTCTCTCTCTCCCTCTCTCTCCTTCTCTCTGATAATTAAAACTAAAATAATTTGGCTAGATATTTCCCCACATGTTTAAATGTTCGTTCTCTGTGTTTAATTACACTTGATTCCTATGTTTTTTTTTTAGTTTTATTTTCTGTTAAAATCTGACCAATCACTTTCCAGTTTCGTTAAATCAAACAACAAAAAAAAAAATATTCGTCGAGCGTAATACAAGAACAATCATTGCTTCGAGAAAGTGGGGAGATAAATCATAAATAAAAAAAAATAGAGATGTAAGTCAGGGAAGATTTACTGCCCCTTTCGAGTCATTTTATTTATCTTCGCTTAAACTAAACTACATGCAGTAGAAAATTAATTAAAACGGTAAAGGAAGAAGAGAATTAACCTATGATTATATCATCTACTTACCCCGCCCAGATCTATTATTGAAGTATTGTGTAGTTTTGAAAATAAATGTTTCTCGTTATGTATTACATTAAAATCTGTAGTTATATTGTTGTTTTTTGATGTTAATGGAAATGTAGACATGGGTTTGCCAATTTTGCAGTATTGCGTAATAATTAAAGTCTGTAGATGATACTGCAGCGTGTATTGATTAAGTCTACAAGTATGCAAAATAATAACATAGTATATATGTCTAAACTTAAGTTTATTCATGTGAGAGATGAACACAACAATGAAGTTTATTCATGTGAGTAATTAAAGCCGTTTTAATATTTTGGGGGCCCAAGGCGAAGGTGCGTTTGGAGGCCCAAGGTAAAAGTACCTTTGGTGGCCCAAGGCATAGATACATTTGGGGGCCCAAGACAAAGGTACATTTGGGGGTCCAAGGTAAAGGTACCTTTGGGGGCCCAAGGCAAAGGTACGTTTGGGGGCCCAAGGCAAAGGTACATTTGGGGGCCCAAGGTAAAGGTACGTTTGGGGGCCCAATGCAAAGGTACATTTGGGGGCCCAAGGCAAAGGTACATTTGGGGATCTAAGGTAAAACAAAAGGCTCTGTGTGTATAAAAGTGTTGTAGAAATGTATAGCAATTAATTAATGAAGATAAG
>JAGDYQ010000063.1:1049753-1073468 GCA_021962125.1 Bulinus truncatus | reverse complement strand
CTCATAGTCATTGAAAATTCTGGGGCCCCACGCATCAACTGCTTGTGTCATTTTGTAGGTAGATTTCGGTAAATTTCGGGCCTGAAAGGCGCAAGTCCCCGGATATTCATGTGATCCTCATCCCCCTCCCTTTAACGGCCGAATAATCGTTTTCTGATTAATACATTAATTAGATATAAACATACATGCATAATACATATTTGAAACTTCGGTTTACGTCTTATAATCCGTCCCGGAAATCGACGAAAAACTGAAACGTACGAACACAGAAGGCGACGAAAAAATTGAGGAGAAGCCACTGGCTCACGTTTCATCACAGGGGACGGATGGTGGTCGTGTAAGTTAGAGCACAACTCGAGTGTCGTCCTGAGGGGTCCCAGGGTTGATCGCCGGTGAGGTCCAATGGATATTTCAGGTCATGGCTTAGGTACCCCGCTTATATCTCCTTTGGTGCCTCCATGGTCATTGCACCATCAAGCTATAGTGGAGATGAACGAAGGGCATTATAAAAACAAGTTCCATTTGTGGTTTTATTGTATCTAAGAGATTTCGCCTCGATCCTTACACAGGGACTTCACATACCTCTGATCACCTATCAGTTATGTGACAACACGGCAATAACATTACAATAAATCTCCCCCCCCCCAATATTAGTATGTTTGCTCAATAATAAATCAATATAAAATCTCTTGGTTAAAACTGTATGATATATATTGGTAGACAGGCAGTAGACTAAAGCTTCCAATCATTTACTGAGTCGCCTAAAAAAATTTTAGAACCGCCACTTCCTTTTCACTGGCGTCTATATTCATCCTGGGGAGGCATAACAAACAACAGGTTTATGCAGCGAGTAACAAGATAAAGCGGCCAAAATGTGTGGATAGCACGTGAGTAGCGTTGAACCAATGAAAAATAAAAAATAGAGACTGAAGTGAGTGCGTGTCTGATGCACAACTTCACCTTTGACAGTGGTGATGGTGGTGGCCATAGCCACCTGGTGGTGAACTAGGGCACATCTCACTACCTGGAGATGGGTGGGGATGGGGTTGGTCCTATGTCAAGGGTAGGGGCGGATGGGGAGGATAGAAAGCTTGCAGTTTGTGTGTGTGTGTGTGTGTGTTGAAGGGGGAGGAAACGGTAGATGAAGCCATCTGATGTTTTACAAGACATCAAATTCTTTATCTTTGTTGAAATGTAAACATCATAGCATTGAACCAATCGAATTTTCGCTACTGAATACTTCTTAAATGTGCTATATTTTTTCCGTCCATATACTTTTCTTTCAAGCTATTTTCTTCCTGGCTATCTGTTCCATCTGTATATTAATATTAATCCATCGGAAAATAATTTCAACTTTTAATGCACTCTAACTATATGTATCTATGTCTATTTATGTGTATGTACATCTAATGTTATGTATATGCTTCCTGTATTAATGTAAATTTATATGTCTATCTGTAAATTTATCAATTTGTATAAGAAGTCGCTCTCAACTGATAGTCACTGTTTTGAGACAGTCGCTATTATAGAACCCGGAGCCTATGTATATATATATATATATATATATATATATATGTGTGTGTGTGTGTATAGAGATATTTGTATGCTTACTATCTATCTAGATATATTTTTTTATAATTCTGTCTATATATCTTTCATTCTACCTGTTTCTCTTTTTATCAATTTGTCTTTAGATTTTACCTCTCTTTCTGTCCATAGAGCACTCAAGACAATTACCTAAATTCATAAACAGTTAAACACGTACAAATATCTATCAAAGAAATATTTTTCAGCTTTATATATTTCCTTTTGTAGGTTTTCCCACGTTTTGATTTCACTTGCTCGTCTAAAGTTCCTTAACTCTCAGCAGTCCATTGGCTAAGGGAAGTCGTCTCCCCTTACATTTTTTTATTGCAGTTACTAGGGGAACATATTGCCTTCTGGCGTATCTGTTACTTTTATCTATAAATAATATCTGCTGCAAATATCAGATAGACTCATCAGTAATGCAACAATGCCAACTTAATTGTTAACATACGCATTCAAAAGCTAAGCAGTATGCGTGAGGCTTCATGTTTGATTATAACGCAGATCTACCGAATGTACTTCATACACATGTAAATACCTGATTAATTAATTTTCATATGTACTGAGTTTGATGTTAGGCTTAGTTAATTGCTATACCTTTCTATAACATTTTTGTATACACTCAGAGCCTTTTGTTTTACCTTAGATCCCCAAATGTACCTTTGCCTTGGGACCCCAAATGTACCTTTGCATTGGGCCCCCAAACGTACCTTTGCCTTGGGCCCCCAAATGTACCTTTGCATTGGGCCCCCAAACGTACCTTTGCCTTGGGCCCCCAAAGGTACCTTTGCCTTGGGCCACCAAAGGTACTTTACCTTGGACCCCCAAATGTACATTTGCCTTGGGACCCCTAATGTACCTTCGCTGAGGCCCCCAAACGCACCTCCGCCTTGGGCCCCCAAAAATATTAAAACGGCTTTAAGTACTCACATGAATAAACTTCATTGTTGTGTTTATCTCTCACATGAGTAAACTTAAGTTTAGACAAATATACTATGTTATTATTTTGCATACTTGTAGACTTAATCAATACACGCTGCAGTATCATCTACAGACATAATTATTACGCAATACTGTAAAATTGGCAAACCCATGACTACATTTCGATTTACATATATAAAAACATCAACATGACTACAGATTTTAATGCAATACATAACGAGAAACATTTATTTTCAAAACTACACAATACTTCAATAATAGATCTGGGCGGGGTAAGTAGATGATATAATCATAGATTAATTCTCTTCTTCCTTTACCGTTTTAATTAATTTTCTACTGCATGTAGTTTAGAAGATAAATAAAATGACTGGAAAGGGGCAGTAAATCTTCCCTGACTTACATCTCTATTTTTTTTTATTTATGATTTATCTCCCCACTTTCTCGAAGCAATGATTGTTCTTGTATTACGCTCGACGAATATATTTTTTTGTTGTTTGATTTAACGAAACTGAAAAGTGATTGGTCAGATTTTAACAGAAAATACAAATAAAAAAAAAACAGGAATCAAGTGTAATTAAACACAGAGAACGAAATTTTAAACATGTGGGGAAATATCTAGCCAAATTATTTTAGTTTTAATTATCAAAGAGAGGGAGAGAGAAGGAGAATGAGAGATTGAGGGGGAGAGAGGGAGAGAGAGAGGGAGAGAGTGAGGGAGAAAGAGATGGTGAGAGATAAGGAGAGAGAGAGTTAAGGGGAAGAGAGAGAGAGAGGGAGAGAGAGAAAGAGAGAGAAAGAGAGAGGGAGAGTGAGAGAGAGGAGGAGAGAGAGAGAGATTGAAGGAGAGAGAGAAAGAAAAAGAGAGAGAGAGAGAGTTTTCGGTTTGCGAGTGAGACAATTCAGAAAGACAGCCATTGAAAGGGGGAAGTGGAGAGGCTACACGGCATGTCAGTGCCCCGTATGTGGGCTATAGAACCAAAGAAGTCCCCCCCCCCAACGCCATATGCAAAAATCCTGCAAGCCAATGATACTCTGAAGATGAACAATGAAGTAGCTTTAGTTTCAACCGTTGAAATGGAGCATAAATCAAATAATAAACACAATTAACAAAATTAAATGAAATAAAACTTTAGAGTTTAAATCTCGGAAAATATTTATGGAGATTATTCCGTAGAAGACAAAACAACGAGGCGGGGAATTATGGGTATAAACAATGAGAGCTATTAAAGTACTAAAAAAAAAAAAAAAGAAAATGGAAGACAGAGAGAATTCTATTATAGCGATTGTTGTCTTTTCAGATGACTTTAAGCCCTGGCGCTGTAGCTCGCTCCTCTGAACAGATTTGTATTGTGTGAACGCAGACATTTTTTTTTCCCATCAACAACAAGGAATAAAAGCGATCAAGGGCGATAACTCGCTGGCTGTGCTAATCGCAATCAAGGGAAGATAACTCACTTTTAAATGGGTTGTCGGTTCAAGCTTTTGTTTTTATTATTATTAGGGAGCGACCGATAATCGGATCGGTATCGGTATCGGACCGATATTGGCACTATCGGTTTATATCGGATCGGCCGATTGTTGTAGGGAGCGACCGATAGTCGAACCGATATTGGCACTATGGGTTAACTGTCGGACCGGCCGTTTTTTGGCTGCCGATACATTGTTTTTTTTTTCACAACAGAGTTGCAGAAAAAAAAAATCAGTAAATAACCCAATTCTATAACCAGATCAGACAAGATTTAAAAAAAAAAGGAAAAAAAAACCCGTACACAGAAATATAACCTTGAAACTATAGGATTGGCATTTCTTAATTCTAATGTATGACCTTGAATGCGTATTTTTTGTTGGGATGGGAAGTTGGGGGGGGGGACAAGACTTACGATGTTGGGCGAAGTGTCACGAAATATGACAGGGAAGGGGTAAGCATGGGTTAGACATACTAAATCATTAACTGTAGCACGAGAAAAACACGTGTTTGGCATTGTTGTTGATTTTAAAAAATATCGGTATCTGAAGGGGGGGGAGGTAAACAAGACACGCGTGGGCGAAGTGTTACAAAATATGTGAACATGGGTTGAAATACGTCATACAGCACGAGAATAACACGTATTTGGCATTGTTGTTGCTTAAGGGGCTGTCCATTAATTACGTCAACAAAATAGGGGGAGGGGGGTCAGAAAATTTTTGACAATTGTTGACAACGGGGAGGGGGGAGGTCAAGAAAAGTTGACGTCAACAATGTTACTTTTTAAAATTTAATATGATTACTTAATAAATAGGAAAATTAAGCAGCGTTTGTAGTTCTGTGTCACACACTCGCTTAACATTCATTATTTTAATTAAACTAACTATATTCCTACTAATTTTGCCACATAAACATTTTGGAAGCCACCTTTTTAGGGGGGGGGGGGTAATCAAATGTTGACGCAATTTTATAAGGGGGTCTCTGGAAGTTTAACAAGTTGTTGACAAGGGGAGGCGGGGAGGTAAAATCGCCAGAAATTTATTGACATAAATAATGGACAGCCCCTAAAAAGAAAATATCGGTATCGGTATCGGTAAAAATGCTGGGGGAAAATATCGGTATCGGACTGTCGGTAAAAAGGCATATCGGTCGCTCCCTAATTATTATTATTATTATTACTAGCTGTACTCTGCAAAATTTTTGCATAGAGTTGATCGGTAGGCTAGGTTATTTTTTGGTTTCGGGCAGATCCAATTTTTTCATGATTGTATTTTTAAACTGGAATACTGTTGTATTAGTTCTTTACTTTCGATTTAACGCAGAACCCAAATCGCTTTAATTTATATTATTGTTATAAAAAGTCCGACTTGTAAATAGTCTTGGTTACACTAGCCACAGGTTGTCGGTAAGTATAAAACGGTAAACAAAAAGCATCAACAATCGTCTGGCTCATGATCTGACTTGATGGATATACTTCGTAGTCATCCATACATTGTGTTGAAATATATATATGTCAGTCGAGTTTGGTGGTCAATTCTAATGTAACTCTGTTCGGTCTCTTTTTGAATAGTGAAACGTTTGACCTTTGAACTCTCTTGTACCTCCAACAATGACTATTAATCTAATACTAATTGTATCCTCCAAAACCTTTGCATAGAGTTGTATCCCCTTAGGCTTGATAGGAAGGCTAGGTTATTTTTTGGTTTCGGGCAGATCCGATTTTTTTCATAATTGTATTTTAAACTGGAATACTGTTGTATTCGTTCTTTACTTTCGATTTAACGCACAGCCCAAATCGCTTTTATATTTATTATTAAAATGTTTTATATTTTATTTCATTTAAATATGTGTCCCATTTCCCCATATCTGAAGGCATGCAGTATGTTGTGATAATTGAGACAGTCAATAAGCTAGGATGATTGAGACTAATCAATAAACTGAGATTATTGAGACAATCAATATGCTGGGATGATTGAGACCAATCAATAAGCTGGGATGATTGAGACCAATCAATAAGCTGGGATGATTGGGAAAATCAAGATGCCTTGATAATGAAGATTTAGACAATAATCTGGTGCGATTGGCACAATCAAATAACCTGTCATGATTGAGTCGATCAGAAAGCTACAAGCAATAAGCAGTGATGATTAAGACAATCAATCATCTGTAAAAATGAAGACAATCAATTAGCTTTGATAATTAAAACATTAAAAGACGTGATTCTGAACTGAACACTACCTTCCAGCTAATACTGTGCACCGCCAAGGAACATACATTTTTTACAAAAAGCACATCGCTGTTTAAATAGACCACTACCAATGTTGTTGTTTTTTTTAAATATGTCGCCATTTTTGTTATTTTCATTTTCAATATTGTGTCGCACGTAAATAACGATACATAATAGAATAATACACAAATATGGCGGCTTTCTGAAACAAATAAAAATCAATGTAAATTGACGATGCGCGTTCTATATGATGTTTATTCTGTGGTGAAGGGTCGATTACTGTCGATGGCGCGGGAAATAGGGTGAGTATTAAACGTGGTAAGATGTATAACAGTAATTATAGTATATCGTACCTAAACGCTCATATTGAATTCCATATTACAATTTTTAAATAAACTCCAGTTTGATACTTGAATGACAAAAGTCGAAATACTTCTTCCTTTTTTTTTGTGTATATATATTAAACATTGTAACCATAGTAACAGAGCATCAAAAGAGGTCACTCGCGAGACAAAGAAATAATTTTGAATATTGGAAAGACTACTCTGATGAAACCCTTGAAAGTCAAATTTTCAATCGCTTCCCTTTGTCCTCGCTGAACACACTCTGTGTATATTGACGAGACTTAAAAATGAGAACAATAACAAGCTAAGAGTTCTTTTTTTTTTAATTTTATCTTTTTATCATGATTTTTAAAAATAGAGAAATATGAAATATGTTTTTTTTTTATTTTATATATATATATATATATATATATATATATATATATATATATGTCGCTATGTGGAAAAGTAGCTCACTGTGTGAGGGGGAAGGGACAGCCCCGTAGCGTGAAAATTCTACAGCAGGGGCCAGGCATTCTACAGAAGGGGCCAGGCATTCTACAGCAGGGGCCAGGCAATAGCAGGGGGGGAGGCATGTAATAAATTTTACTAAGTAGAACAAATTTGGTGAGGGGGCCAGAAAAAACGCAGGAGATGGTCCCGACCCTCTGGGCCCCCATACAACGCTACGGGGCCTGGGGATGGGGGAGGTTAATTGGAACGAAATCAGCGGTTGTCGAGCTGGAACAGTTGGTTGACAGGCAGAAATGTTTGAATTCAGTTGGAGCGGCTGGCCAAGACCGACCCATTGTGTGCGGGGATTCGTTTTGGGCGTTGTCCGAATGGTACATACTTTTGGGCGCCGCCGCTGTAGAGAAGCTTTTGGAAATTGTGGTACTTGTGCTACTTGAGTGCCTCTTATGCTGAGGAACACTGCGGGTTAAATCTCATAGACCATGTCTCATCTTGCAGTTAAACTGAGAGAGAGAGAGAGAGAGAGAGAGAGAGCAAGAGAGAGAGAGAAAGAGATGTAAAGTTTGCTACTACCATACAAACATCAGTACCATTATAGTTTCAACATACAAATTGAATGGCCATTGTTCCGTGATGTCTGTCTACAAATGTATTTTACCTGTTACAATGGTAACTGTTTATAGTAACATTGTGGATGAGGGGGACAAGAACATCATGACTGTTATTTCATATAATCTGTGCGGGGCCCCTTTCAGATACGGGAACTGGCAGTGGGCTCTAATAGGTTCAACGCCATTTACGAATCACCCACAAGAAGCAAAGTCTGCTCACCATTGTCCTATTTATAAACACAACATCTTGAATCTTGTGAGGTACAGGCATGCATCTTGTCTAGGGCTGTACCGGAATCCGATTCCGGTACCTGTTTAGCCGGATTCCGGCAGTTTTAACAAATCCGGTTCCGATTCCGTTTCCGGTTAAAATGTGCCGGATTTAAGCCGGATTTCTTAGATATTTAAAATTTGTAAGAAATTTTTTTAGCTCAACATAATTTTGAAATATTTAGCGCTATACAATTAAATTAAAACAATAACTTCCTTTGCTTTTTTTAAAACTACAATAACGTAGATCGCTTTTAGTTCTATATGTAAGTACAAATATATTAAAAAGGAAGATTTGAATCGTATTTAGTCTAGTACAGGGCATGCGGCTCTTTCGATGTCAAATTGCAGCTTGATCAAATACCGTAATATTGAAACAACAAATTTAGTGGCTCTTTAAAAATTGAGAAAATTGTAAATTATAACTTTAGGCTCTTCCGTCTCAAAAGGTTGCCGACCCCTGGTCTAGTAATACGACACCTTATCTTCCGCTACTTTTGATTCAGTGTTTTATATAAACTATATTTAGCTATCAAACTTCTTTAAAGAGCAGACTACGATCTATTATTGTTTGTTTACAGTTTAAAAATAGTTCAAATAATTTATTTTTCTGCACATTTTTTAATTTAGTGGATTTTGTCACGATTTGGATAAAATTCCTCGCATATTTAGATAAATAACTTGAAGATACATTTTTAATTGAACATTAAAGTGATATTGATTTAGATTTGAAATGCATTTTAATTTGCGTTTTTATGGGAAATAGTCAGATAATGATTTAAATGAAAGTATGAATGAAATAACAAGGTTTGGTGACGTCACTATAGAAAACTAAAGAAAAATAAGCTATCGGGTGGTGCCACAGTATATATATATATATATATATATATATATATATATATATATATATATATATTGGAATTCATTTATTAATAAACACGTTTATTATACTTTCTAAGATATGTTATCCATTTCTTTGTTTGATTCAAATTGAATGTAATAGAAATCCTATTAAATTAGGTACAGTTTTATTAAAATAAATTTTTAAAACGAAGAACCTGTTATTTTGACAGAGTTAATTTTCTTAAATCAAGATTGGGGAAGGGGTTTTAGTCACATTCTTCAAGATCTAAATGGTTAATACTGTTTTTTGCTATCTAGAACTTAAAAACTACATTTTTATTCTATTTTTCATTCTTATATCTTTTTTATGTTAGGCGAGAACCTACTAGTTTGTTCAGAAAAAATTACTATTTAGTTCGGTAAAATCCGGTTCCTGTTCCGATTCCGGCAGGATTCAAATATTAAATCCGATTCCGGTTCCGATCCTGCAGGATCTAAAAATTACAATCCGGTACAGCCCTAATCTTGTCATTTTGATATATAGAGTATGTAATAAAATAATAGCGGTGTGGGTTCTACGTTAAATCGAAAGTAAAGAATTAATATAATAGTACTCCAGTTTAAAATACAATCATGAAATTATCGGATCTGCCCGAAACAAAAAGAAAAAATTACCTACTGATTAAGCCTTAGGGGATGTAACTCTATGCAAAGGTTTAGCAGGGTACAGCTAGTCATTAATATATTGCGTAATAATAATCTTTGTCTGGACACTTTTAGTCTATAATAACGGAATGTTTCACCTTTTTTTTTTACTTTCTTTTTTTTTAAAACAATAATTTTTATAAAGGGAAACAATTCAAACAATTTTTTTTAAAGAATCAAGTGATGAAAGAGATTACATTTTGAGACATTGTCCGCTTTCAAAAGTTGACTTTGTTTTTTTTTTTTATCAAACTGTTCGTTTTCTTAGTCCGCTGTTTACATTTGCAACAAATTCATTTGTTTTTGTCCATTTTGAGGAAAACACTGGATTGAACAGAGTCGTAGTGTTTTGAGTTTGGATTAAAGTTTCTGGTGGATTTTATTTTAAATATGCTTTTGGGTTTTAATTGTTGAGATCTTTTGAATTGACATTGAACATTGAATGAACATTTTTTTTTTAAATCAATTATTGCTTAATTGTTCCTTTTTATATAATTGCCCTAGTTTTTATCTCGCTAATAAATAACTTTGGATAAGCACATGAGATGAGTAAACCAGATTTCATAAAGATATATTTATTTTACAGTGCAAAACATCAGCTGAATTCAAATACTACATACTTTTTTGATTGAAGAATTGAACTGTTCTTTCATTTTGTAATATAATTTTTAAAGCATAAAGGGAATTACCTTAGATTAGATACCTGATATTAGTTTGATATAATAAATAAAGGTGACTGGACATGGCTTACACCCAAGGGTCACAAAACTATGCCCCGCATACAGGGCCTCAGACAGGTACAATAGGGGCCTTGTACAGGTACAACAGGGGCCCCTGAAAGGTACATAGGGACGCAGACATGTACAATAGGGGCCTCGGACAGGTACAACAAGGGCCCCTGATAAGGACATAGGACCCCAGACATGTACAACAGGGGCCTCGGACAGAACAACAGGGGCCCCTGACAGGTACATAGGGCCCCAGACATGTACAAAAGGGGCCCCATACAAGTTTTTTTTATCCAAAGCCCTGAGATATCTCTTAAAATCTTGACTTAGGGCCACAAAAAGTCAAAGAACTGCTCTGACACAGACAACTAACGACCACATTTTTTTGGTAACACACTGTATACATTCAGTGATTCTTAAGGCGTGGGCCACTGGCTAGTTTGAAAATTGGTGGCCACTAATTTTACTAATTATTTAATCGAGAACATATTCAATTTCTTTCTTTTTTTATTACCTTACAGGCGGGTCTCAAGAAAAAAACAAACAAAAAAAAAAACATCATTTTTTAATAAGTCGAGAACCGCTTTAGTTAGAGAATGGCTGATATACATAAATAATTGAAAATAAAGCTCGTGAAATTTAGGGATCTATAAATAGCCCCAACGCAGATAATGAATAAAGTACGAAGAACAAAAATAAATAAAAAAATCTTTGTAATCGAATTATTTTTTATGGTAAAAATGGCATTCCACGTTCTATGTATTTTATGCTTTCCCATGAAGAAAGTGGGACGGATGGCCGAGTGGTGTAGATACTCGACTGACGACCTGAGAGTCCTGGGTTCGATCCTCGGTAAGGCCCATGGAATTTTTCCAGGTGAAATTTGGTGCAAAGTCGTCCCACAAGTCCACCCAGCTTTAAATGGGTACCTGACTTTAAGTTGGGGAAGTAAAGGCGGCTGGGCGTCGTGCTAACCACACAATCCCTTCATATGCCGAGGTTATAGAAACAGATGAATTCTACACTTCATCTGCCCCGATGGCCCGTTAGGGCTAAAGGAACTTTACTTTTTTTTTACACATAAAAAAGATTGTTTTGTCTGTGAAATAAATAGGATCCAGATTTTGCTGCGGAAGGTGGGGGGGGGGGGGCGGGGGGGTTGTGGAAAGAAGAAAATAACGATACTGTTAACATGCGGGTCCCGGGTTCAAACTTCGTTGAGAACCAAGGGTCATGATAAAATTTCTTTTCCAAATCTCACTTGATTGGCAGACAGAAGTTCTTGCTGCCCCTGGTAAAAACTCCGCTAAGACATATGTTGATTTTTTTTTTCAGGTACTGAAAACTCCATAAGCTAAAATTGTACCATGTAATGTTTTGGATATGTAAATGCAACTCTTCGTCCATCTATGTGACGTCTATCAAAGAAAAGCATTATATATATATATATATATATTGTCAATGCATCGTTTATTGTATGGGGCAATTTTTAATCAAACTTGTTGTGTATAAAGTAGGACTAGTACAACGGATACACACTATGACGTTTTATTCATAAATCACAAGAAACTTCGGTAGCCGTGGTTCATTTATTAATATAGAAATAAAATATACAGATCGATACATAACATATAAATCCACAACATGAATAATCAATGATATAAACTAAATACACATATTTCCATAGAACTGCCTAATCACTTGACTTCTAACACACACACACACACACGTACATACATATAGATACATACAGATGCATACACACAGAGAGACAATACTACTTGCACATAATACAGACATACTAAAACAGAATGAAATACAGATATTGAGTTTAAAAAAAAAACAATAACAAATACTCAATTTATTTTATTAAAATAAGTTTTAAAACTTGACTATCAAAGTCAAAAACATATTTCAACCATATCATTCAAATATTATATTTTTTTTCCCCTTTACTGTAGAAAGTACACTCAGATAATAATCCTTCCCATAGATTTATTCATTTCTGTGATCTTGTCGCATCGGCCTCAATGTTTGAGATAACTCTGGCTGGGGGGACTGTTTCTCTACTTTATTAGTCAGAGTAATCACCCCTGACTTTAAACAATGGGAAGCCAGTTATAGGCGTGTGCCCAAGCCACGAGGTAAAGAGATACGAGTGGGGGGGGGGGAACACACAAAAACAATAACCGGCGAATTCTGGTGTTTCTCCACAACACAAAAACTCATTCTGATTAAAGAATCGAAATAATTACACTAATTACTCACGCTTCACAAGACCTTGCTGGACTGGCTCTCTCTCTCTCTCTCTCTCTCTCTCTCTCTCTCTCTCTCTCTCTCTCTCTCTCTTAGTACATTCGCAGCTGAAGGGGTTGAGCACCTATAACGGGTTGAGCACCTATAACGGGGGGCCAGGGGGAAAAACAGATGAAATACAGAGCCAAGACGCTAAGCGTCACATCCGAACCAATTAATTAATTGACAGACATTGCGATAGACGGGGGAAGAAGGAGTGAGGGAGTGAAGCTGGGGGGGGGGGGAGAGGGGGCGGGTGTTGATAAAAAAAAAAAGAGACGAATGGATTGAGAATAGCCTTAGAGATAACTGGAGGAAGACATTATAATAAAGACCTCAACCATTTCCAAGCACCCCCCTTACACCCCCCACCCCTCCGAAGCACCCACACACATGTCCCTTGAGGGGGCCAAAATGTATGGACAGAATCACAAAGGGTCGCACTAGCAGAGCAGCAAAAAAAAAAAAAAAAATAATAATAATGACCGTTGGGCACGACTCGTGCTGATTAGCGTCGTAGGTTGGTAACTTCGTTCTCCTGAATTTTTGTACGTGTGTGTGTGTGTGTGTGGTCATTTGTCCACTAAGCAAAACAAAACAAAGCAAAACTAAAAAATATTAAAGATGCTCATAGGTTCAGCTAGTCTGACCAGCATACCTCAACTTGCCCTGATAGACTCACCAAAATGTCCCTCTCCCCCCTACCGCCCAAATCCCCAGCGTCTCAATGTAGACATACACCGATGTACACTATTGCGCACACGCACGCACCGCCACGCATCTCGCTAAATTTACGCACGTCGCTAACAGAAAGCCCTCTAAATCCCACCAGTGTTTTTTACCTTCTTCAAAACGTGTTCAACGCTGGAAAACGGGTTTTCCCGATAGTTGTGTCGTGTGTACGCGACAAGGATGATGGGAAGAAGGGAAAAAGGGGGTGGGGTGATGTTTTGTCTATATATACAAGACCGCTACTTGTATCTTATAAGGAAGGTCTTCCATTGGTACAAACAATCACTCACACACTCGCGTACAACAAATAAGTCTTAACGCCATGGACATTGGTTTGCTTTTAGTCTTAGTTTTGTCTTTATCTGTTAAAGAAAAAAATTAAATCATTCTTGAAAAAAAATAGTCACGGAAACAATGAATGAAATTAATCAATGAAATTTATTAAGTTGTGAAAAATAGTCGTGAAAATAGTCATGAAAAAAGTCGTGGAAATAGTTATGGGAAATTGCCTGGTAACTAATTATAAAAAAATGTGCTATCTACTCCTTTAAAATTACTGTTTGCGTGCCCCTTTTTTGAAGAAAAAGTAAAATAGAGAATTCGAAAAGAATTATTTTCCGGGCTCTATATTTTCTGGCTGTTGCTTGCCACATCCCACACCCCACCAAGTCTAAACGCCTTCTCAGCCGACGTCCACTAATGTCCAAGATTTTGTTTTTGTTCCCTGTTGGCTACGAATTTCCTAAACAATTTTTTTTTTAAGTTGAAGCTTTGTACGAATTCCCTAGCATCGCCAGGTTGTTCGTTACCTCGGGGCGTTGGTCATAACAAGGACCAGAACTCTCGCTTTGTTTTGTTTTTTTTTCGTATTATTAGTTTTGATTGTACAAGAGTGAAATATTCTCAGTAGTCATTGTCTAGTATTGAGACCATCTCGATTATATTGGTCTGAGAAACATTTTTCATGATTTTAAATCGAGAAATTATTAGTTAAAAATAAAAAAAAAAGATATATTGTGAATTAAAAGTGAAATTGGTGGAAATAGAAGTCGGTTTGTTGTTAAAAAGTTAAAATGTTTTTCAAATGACACTGTCATGACTTTACATAAAACTGACCAACAGTTTGCGGGGGTTTTATTTTGTGCCGAACTACGCGCAGTTGACCCAGATGTAGAAAACTCACTTGCACGAGGTAGGAAGATTTTTTCTCGATTTCAAAGTTTGTTTTGTTTCTTTTACTAAATGTAATATATTTTAAAACCTTTTAAAAGTTTGTTAAGTTTTGACTTTCATGGGCGCAAAGATAATTATATTTAGACAGTAAACGATTTCTGGCATTAACCTAACTGAAAGTACTCATCCAAAGTCATATCTCTGGGGTGGGCAAACCTGTTTTAGTAATGGGCCAAGATTGGTTCATAATATTGGCCGAAGGGCCAGTCACAGAGCAGATGGAAGGAATGCTGACATGACCGAATATAGATTAAATGTAAACATTACAACATTAAAGTGCTGTGTAGAGCCGTGCTGTGTAGTGCCGTGCTGTGTAGTGCCGTTTTTTACCCAGAGACGAATGGCGGGCCCGATTAAAACGTCTGGTGTGCCACATTTAGCCCACGGGCCTTAGTTTACCCATCGCTTCACAGCTTTGGGGCCCTTGAGACATATGCATCATGTTGTACCCACAGCTGGATTGCCCTATACTATTAACAATAGATTAAGATTGACTAGAAAATTTTATGATCAAATATGAAATTCTCTGATTTTCAGAAATGATCTATTTTCATAATTATCGGTGAACAGAATGATCTTTTTTGCAGAATGATCTTTTTCAGAATTATCTGTATTCAGGAAACAAAATGTTGACATAAATTTTTCTTTTTTTTTTAGCTTTACTTTTGAATACACTAAAAGTATGTCATTTGTCTTATCTCACCTATAGGCTTCTTACGGATTGTATATGACTGAAAGCTATTATTGGTGACACATTTTTGTGACTGTATGATAGGATTGTAGGAAATGGTCTGAAGATATGAGTGTAAGAAATAATTATAAGATATGATTGTTTCGTATGATATGATTGTAGGGAATGGTCTGAAGATATGAGTGTAAGATACAATTGTAAGGTATGATAGTTTCGTATGATTTTAAAGACATGATAGAGAACTTTCAACAATTGGTTAAAAGTGTATTATAATTTTCCTCAACAATATCACATCAATTCTGTAGCTGCAGTCAAGGGGAATGGGTTTGAATCTCGTGGAAGTCAAAGGGCTGGGGTGGGGGGGGGGGACCAGATCATTTATTAGGGACATCGGGCATTTGAAAAACTCGTCAGAATTCGGCTTGGATTTTGTGTATATAGTCAAATAAGTCAGGATGCCTTAGATTATCTAGCGTATGTCCTGATACGATATATTCAGTTAAACATTTCTAATAATTTTAATATATTATACATACATATTGCTTTGTATCTCTTTGCGTTTATCAGCCCGCTAGTATAGTTTCGCTACGACAACTATCAGCATTTGTAAATTGTTTGTTTGCTTTTATGAAATTAACAATGGTTAGAAGTTAAAAGAAAACATTTTTTTATATACTGTGAGTTTGACAACTATATATTTCTATCCCCCGCAGGTTTGGAACTCTTTATCCCACGTTCCAGATTTTTTTCTCTTCTCATTCATCCCTTCACCCACACTCCTCGCCCCGCCCCGCCTCAACCCTGTCTACTGCACAGATATGACCGTTATTTCTGTGGGTGGCTGGAGTTGAAACAACATAATAAATATTAGGCTCACTTGAGGCCCGTCCAAAACTGGTTGGAGAAAACATGTGTCCGGGGGTGGTGGTGGGGGTGTGGAGGTAATGATAGGGAAGGGTTGGGGGGGGTGGGGTAGTGGCATGCTTGAGGGAGTGGTAGAGAACAATATGCCACACCCCTTATGTTACCATTCCTGTCTCACCCCCCCTCTTCCCCCCTCCCTCCTTCCTCGTCCCCAGGCAGCTGACCACATGCAACAGACAAATCGCACCTTGCAGACACAAAAATATGTTAAGAGATAAGTGAAGAGAGCCACGGTTCCACCAGAAGACCGGCTACGCTTCCCTGATATCTGTTTCCCTACACCCCCCCACCCTACTCCCCCTCCCCTTTCCGTTCTCTGTGCATCTTGTTTTTCACAACATGATCCTAATCCCATCCCCAACCATTTACCCTCCCTCCCCCCCCCCCCGGAGGGCATATTCTCTAAAAAAAAAAAAAACCTCCAGTGTGTGCATTCGCGCCTTTGGCTGGTAAGGGAGATAATGTTTTTTTGTTTGTTTTTTTATATTTTTATTTCGCGACAAGAACCACTACCGTGTATGAAACATCTGAAGAGCAGAGTCGCCTTTGACTTCTCCCTCCATTATCTCCCCCCCCCATACCAACACTACCAAACACACACACACACACACAGACATACAGACACACACACACACAGGCACACACACACACACACTCTCACATGATTCAATGAGTTACGCCTCACTTGTAGTCCAGTGAGTAGAGATTACAACATGCCTTTGTATTGTTTACATTATAAGCGGAAGGGGTGGAGATGACAACCCAAATACTTTTCAGAGGGCCCCGTCCTTGAGGGGAGGGGGGGAGGTGAAATTCGTTTCAAAGTCGTCCCACAAGTCCATCCAGCTTCCAATGGGTACCTGACTTAAGCTGGGAAAGTAAAGACTGCTGGGCGTTGTCTTAACCACACAATCTCTTCATATGCCGAGGTTATAGAAACAGATGAATTCCACATCTGCCCCGTTCGACCGTTATGGTCAAGGGAACTTTAGTTTTTATTAAAGAACTAACAATAAAACTTTTTTCTTATGATCATACAAAAGTTCACATTTATAAATCTCGTTGTAAATATCGAGCTATTAGGAAAACTAATTCATTCATCAGCTTCTTCAGTAGACTATTCATAGACTAACCATATGCTAATAAAAACGAATCATAGACTAATCATGGACTTATCATAGTCTAATCATAAACTAATCATAGACTAATCATGGACTAATCATAGGCTAATAATTGACTAATCATAGGCTAATCATGGACTAATCATAGACTAATCATAGGCTACTTATAGACTAATCATAATCATGGACTAATCATAGACTAATCATAATCATGGACTAATCATAGACTAATCATAGGCTACTTATAGACTAATCATAATCATGGACTAATCATAGACTAATCATAATCATGGACTAATCATATTCTAATCATAGAAAAAATCCCCCGCAATGAAGACGGAACACACTGACGACACAGTTATTTGGGTCCCTTAGTGCGATGGTCTCGAACTTATAACCTTGCATCACGCTGACCGAGCTAACCGTCTCGCCTCCAAATGGGTTTTTGGTTCCAGAGCCCTTAATATGAAGTTAG
The DNA here is from genome assembly GCA_021962125.1 of Bulinus truncatus. NCBI lineage: Eukaryota > Metazoa > Mollusca > Gastropoda > Planorbidae > Bulinus > Bulinus truncatus. The sequence continues at coordinate 1,055,822 of JAGDYQ010000063.1, read as the reverse complement.
ACTGAAAGGGCTGGGGCGGGGAGAGGGGGGGTTCGGAGTATATTGGACCTAGAGATCTTCGACATGCGCCCCGGGGGTGGGGGCAGGCACGACTAGGTATATTATTTTGTCAACCTCCAGCGAAAAGTTTTCCCGTCCGTCCTGGCATGAGAAAACAAACGTGTCTCTTCTTGACTTTGAGTTTAAACAAAAAAAAATTTTTAGCAATAACAGTGACTGACCTCTTCGCTTCTTCGTCATTTCTCTTTCTATCTCTATCTTCTCTTTATTTTCCAAAAAATTTTCTGACACATTCTGTCATTCCCCATCGCATTGGGGGGGGGGGGGGAAGTGTTACCCGATTTGTTTGTCTCAGTCAGGACAGTGTGTGTCTGGAGGGCCACCCACATAAGAAAAACGCAGGAGGGGGTGGAGGGGGTGGGTATGGGTGTGTAGGTGGGTGCGTAGACTTACATTCAGGCTTCCGTCCGCCCCTGCGCCGGGGATGTGGGGGTGCGGGGGAGGGGGAGAACCTTCTGTAGCACCTGTCGAAGATGCTGGGTTTATCCAGTCAGATCAAGGTGTATTTGTGTGTCAGTCTGTCTGTATGTGTGTGTGTGTGTGTGTGTGTGTGTGAGAGAGAGAGAGAGAGAGAGAGAGAGAGAGAGAGAGGGAGGGGGGTAGTTTTGACTTATTCTTCAAACTCTTCTGTCCTCAAAGATAACAAACCATAATCTACAGATGGTGTATTATACTGCCTGTTTACTACCAGAACTGCCAATCTAAGTTTTTTTTTATCCAGATCTAGATTTTCTTTTTTTTTTTTGAGAAATCTAGATAAAATAAAGCTACATAATAACAGATTTGGATAGTTTTAATTTTTGTTATTCAATATAAAATGTTCTTATTACTAGCTATACATCTGGTATAATCTAGACATGATTTCATAAGTTTTTGTTCTGGATAGTTCGTCTAGAAAACACTTGGCAGCCCTGTTTACGACTTGCCTCTTTAGTTGATCTATAATCTATAAGAAGTGTCTGCAATGTAGTGTCGTTAACGAAAATCGTTACCAATTTGATAAACATAATGTGAGAAGTAATTCTTGAAAGCTGTTCATATCGATCGCTCTATCATTACAAAAAAAAAAAACCTCTCTATTTATCTATCCCACCTAATCAATCAATCTAAACTACATGTGTAATCTCTCTATCTGATTGTTTGTCTAAATTTATACATGTTCAATTGTTCATATCACTTTTATAATTGTTTTTTTTTATATATTTTTCTCATAATGTATGACTTGTTATAACTTAACCTCTACAAGAAGCTTTTTTGAAAACATTCAGAAATTATAATTATTAAGAAGTTCCAACAACTAATAAAGGTGAAGACTGAAGAATATAAATATTGCAGTGGGTGGGGGGGGGGGGGTCGGGGAAGTGAGGGAGGGAGGATGGTATGGATGAGGAAGGAGCGGAGGGTGGAAGGAGGGGGAGATATGTCGACTCAGGTGTACAGAGTTCCTTTTAATAATACACATCATGACGTGGACACGAAAACAAAACGTCACTGATAAACAAACGTTGGTCAGTTGGGAGAAGGTGAGTGCTGGGGTCTGGTGGGTGGGAGTGAAATCAGAGTCCGTGGGGTTGTGGGGTAGGGGTTAAGGGGGGTGATAATGGCGGCAAACCGCCATTCGACAAGACAGTCCGGGAGTAAAAGAGAGAGAGAGAGAGAGAGAGAGAGAGAGAGATAGAGCTTTCGTATATAATGAGATGGACAATTTACCGAAATAGAGGAAAGATGGGGGTGTTTGTTTATAAAACTATAGCAGACGGATTTTCGTGTAGTGTTTTTGGTATCATGCATTACAAACGCTTCCGGTATTTTGATAGTCAACCATCTCCCAACTTGATTTGCGTCAGCATTCATCGCTCAACTGCCCTGCGTCAATGCTCTTGTTGTGTATGCAATCCATGCATACTTACGTACTACGTCATCACAGTTGCCAAGATGTTTTGAAAAAATATGCGTAATTGTCAATTATATCTAGCACCACCGAATATATATATATAAAAGCGATTTGTGCTCTGCGTTAAATCGAAAGTAAAGAATTAATACAACAGTTTAAAATACAATCATGAAAAAAATCGGTTCTGCCCGAAACCGAAAAATAACCTAGCCTACCGATGAAGCCTAAGGGGATATAACTCTATGCAAAGGCTTTTGCAAGGGTACAGCTAGTATATATATATATATATATATATATATATATATATATATATATATATATATATAAATTGCTTTTTAAAAAGACTTCTACTAAGAACTAAAGAAATGCCGCAATTTATGTTATTTTCCATTTTGATACTGTAGACCCTAAATATTGATACACATAACATAAATACTCAAAGATGGCGGCTTTCGGGAAAAATTGACGTTGCGCGCATCCTGTATGATTTATTTTCTGTCGCTGAAAACTTCCATTTGACACTTTTGTATAGCCCGTGAGCAATCTAGTCTTATATATCTATGCCTGAAACAAAATAGATTCCTTCGTACTGATCCAAGAAACACAAAGTAGTGCAAGTCAAAAGGGATAATCAGTTCAGCCACTAAATTAATTCAATTCCACTTCCTAAAATTTCTAATAAGCTTAAATTTTTTTCCTTAGTGAAGCCGGTTGATGAATTATGAGTTTTAAGTATATGATATGGCTCATGTCCACCCATATGTATTTACCTTATGTGACCTAAATCATCTTCCTATTTTCATTACAACAAAACTTTAAAATTCCTCCCCCCTTTAACCCCACCCCCCACTCAACTAGTGCATACCTTCAGCATGTCTGTGTTTTTCATTTTCTCCTTTTCTTTGTCTGGTTAAGTTGTTCCGTTGTTCCTTGTCTAAAATGACGCCTCTATCAGCAGACGTTTAAGTCAGACGTTTAAGTTCCCACGACGGACTCTCTCGGTGTGTAAAGCTCAGATTTCACCGAGATCTTTTTGTGGACTCTTTAGTGGCTGCACCTCTGACAAATTGGTGCTCCCGGGGCCCCTTACACCTCAGGGAGACAAGGGAGGCGCCCCATGACACCGATCGGCTGCCAGCGTCCACTTTTTAACCGTTGTACGACGCTGGCTCCTTTTCCCCGCTTCCCACTCACGTGTCTGGTACTCACGATAAAGACGAAGCTGACCTGTGATCTCCCCCCCCCCCAAAACCCCCTCCAACACCAGAGCTACGGTTCAGGAGATAGGACTAGGTTATGACCACCATTTAGTTATTAGCGTTATGGAGTTGTGTCTGTGTGTGTTTGGGGGGGGGGGGAAGGGAGGGAGGGATCTTCTAAGAATTTATGTGGGGAGATCAGTGGGTAGTGTTTCTTGTCTTGTTACCTCCCAATATTACTACTACATCGTGTATCGCTCATTCTCTTCCCCCCCCCCCGCCGCCCCGTTACTGGCGTGCAGTGGCGTATGAAGTGTGTGTCGGGGGGCGGGGGAGGGGGTAGAGGGGGTAACGCAGGAGCTGTCTTCTTTTAGTCCGAAAAACAATACAAATTTTGAAAGTAGGTTAACAAACTCATGAAATAGTCATTCTAAATATGGCCACTACCAAGGATCAAACATTTATATATATAAACTTTATTATGTAAACAATACATGTCAACAGTAAAGTGAAGTACGTTTGTTAGCTTTCAGTAAATATTTGTAAATTTTGGAAATGTTTATAAATTCAATTGTGTAATGCATATATCTGTAAAAAAAATTATAAAGACGTTTCTTTATATTTGAAAAAAAATTATTGTCTCTTAAATCTAACTACAAGTGGTTTGTGGTTACTGAAATAGGACTCATAATTGAAAACATTTGAAATTATAGTCATTTAATCGTCCGAAAACTCCGTCTCTTGTTGCATAGCTCTGATACTTTCAATTAAACTCAGAACACAAGCTTACTATTTCATTTGATGAGTTTCTTAATAAATCTTGGTGAAACTACGTGCTGCAGTATTTCTCACCAAATGAATGGGTTATTGAACGTACAAGGTGTATATATAATATATAAGCCCCTTAGGAGCCCTGAAGCCCGGCCCTCAGAGGTCCTATCGCAAAATGAACTTTTGATGTACACATGGCAGGCCAAAACCTACAAAATGATATATACATCATGGGTCTAGGACTTATGGTTGCTGAGATATAGGGCGCTCCTTTATTAATATAGCTTATATAGTAAAAAACGTTTATAAGGCCCCTTTAACGGCCCTCAGAGGTCAGATCGCGAAATGGAAAAAAGTCATTTCTTGGCAGGCCATGACCTACAAAATGATATATACATCATGGGTCTAGGACTTATGGTTGTTGAGATCTAGGGTGATGACAGACAGACAGACAGACAGACAGACAAAACGGGGACAATGCTCTAAAAAGCACAAGAACACACAGAGAGAAATCTAAATCCATACTAAATTATGTGATAAAAATATTAGGAACTAATGAAATATGCCCTGTATTTCAAAATTTACCATGGAAGAAAGGAGGTTGGGGAGGGAGGGGGGGTGAAACTTCGACGGCCGCAGTGGTCTCCCCTTAACTTTATAAATATATATATATATAAGCAATCGGGGCTCTGCGTTAGATCGAAAGTAAAGAAATAAATACAACAGTATTCCGGTTTTAAAATACAATCATGAAAAAATCGGATCTGCCCGAAACCAAAAAATAACCTAGCCTACCGATCAAGCCTAAAGGGGATATAACTCTATGCAAAGGTTTTTGCAGGGTACAGCTAGTTATGTAATAAATAACCTTTGTGTTTTTCCCGTTGCACAGCTTCAATCTACCTTTTGTTTTTAACGGCCGCCGATTGCGTACCACTGCTTTCAACAATATGCTCCGCATGCTCAACACCAGTTATAACAGAACTTAGATAAAGTCCCCTCCCCCCCCCTCTCTCTCTCTCTCCTTGGATCATTCACCGTTTCCCACGTCCCATCAAATGGATTAAATTCTCTCTTGCCCATCGCCTCCACCTCTCTGGGTCAGTCTGGATCCATCATCTGCACGTCATTAACACCCGACGATGAACAAGGGAAGATAACAGACGCAGCTTGCTAAAGGGGAAAGGAGGGGGAACAACTCCATTGTTTATACTGACCACAAAGGATTAATTTTTTTCTTTCTTTCATTTTTTTTTTGTGTTCTTGTGGTCAGCGTGTGAAATCAAACTATAGCCAGCATGATCGTCTCACGGGTGGGTTTTCTCAGACCCCTAAGTGCAAGCATTTATTTGATGTGCCTTACCTTTGAGAGTCTTTCTCGTTTCCCTTTTTCATAGTTGTTATTTTAACCACCTTAATTGGTGCCGTACAGGTCGTTTCAACTTCTTTGTCTTTTGAGGCTGAGACTCTTGACCATTGTCCAGAAGTGACCCCCATCCTTTCTAAAATAGTCTTCAGCAAATTATCCCCTCATTAAACTGACCAATTCTGTTTGTATAATGCGTGCATACATGTCTAATTGTTATATGATTGCATAAATATTTCATTTAATAAAATATTTGTCTGGAAAATAATATAATTTCTACATATACTATGTATTATATTGTTTTTACTGTTTGTTACTGTTTGTTTATTGTAGTTATTATTATTATTATTCGTTACTGTTTGTTACTGTTTGTTATTTTTTGTTTATGGTAGTTACTGTTTGTTACTGTTTGTTTATGGTAGTTACTGTTTGTTACTGTTTGTTTATGATAGATACTGTTTGTTACTGTTTGTTTATGGTAGTTGCTGATTATTATTGTGTGTTACTGTTTGTTTTTGGTAGTTACTGATTATTATTGTTTGTTACTGTTTGTTATTGTTTGTACTGTTTGTTTATGGTAGTTACTGTTTGTTACTGTTTGTTTATGGTATTTACTGTTTGTTTATGATAGTTACTGTTTGTTACTGTTTGTTTATGGTAGTTACTGTTTGTTACTGTTTGTTTATGGTAGTTACTGTTTGTTACTGTTTGTTTATGGTAGTTACTGATTTTTATTGTTTGTTACTGTTTGTTACTGATTGTTACTGTTTATTATTAGG
>JAGDYQ010000063.1:1027307-1049253 GCA_021962125.1 Bulinus truncatus | reverse complement strand
TATAGAACCACATAAAGTCCTCCCCAACGCCATATGCAAAAAAACTCCAAAGAATGATCCTCTGAAGATAAATTAATGAAGGGCTTTAGTTTCCAACCGTTAGGAAATGGAAGAGTTACAACCAGCTGGACAAACACAACGACCAAAACAACGAAATAAAACTTGGGATTTCAAACCTATGGTGAATATGGGGGAGATTTATCTGTAGAAGACAAACAACGAGGCGGGAACAGCCACAAACAACTAGTGGGTAGATTATTAAGCACAAGAAAAAAAAATGGAAGACAGAGAGATCCTAACATAATGCTATATCTTTTCAGATTTGACTTTAAGCCCTTGCACCTTAGCCCGCTCCTATAAGAACAGATTGTATTGTGGTGAGACCAGACATTTTTTTCCCATCAACAACAAAGAATCCCTTTGATAAGGTCTCTATCAGTAAGCAATACAACTCGCTTGTTGTGCTAATCGTAAATCGAGGGAAGATAACACTTCACTTTTAAATGGGTTGCTCGTTCCGCTTTATTATTATTATTAGTAGGGAGCTACCGATAACCGGATTTTGGTATCGGTATCGGACCATATTGGCACACCGGTTAACATATCGGATCAGCCACTATTGTTGTAGGGGGCTACTCGATAGTCAAACCGATTTGGCACTATCTGCGTTAACTGCCGGACCGACCGTTTTTATACTGCCCGACTAGCTTCTTTTTTCGCCCCGTATTTTGCAGAAAAAAAATCACAGTAAAACAACTAATTGACAACCAGATCAGACAGATCAAAAAGAAGGAAAAAACCAAAAAATGGGGAAATGGCAACCGAAACTTCTAGGATTGGCATTGCCCAATTTTAATGTCCGCAACTAATGATCCTGATGCGCCATTTTTATGTTGGTAATAGGATGTTAGAGGGGGGACAAGAGCTGCGTAGGGAAGAAATTCGCCAAATATGATAGCGTAAAGGGTAAGCACTAGGTTGACATACTTCATTAACTGTAGCACGAAAAACAGGTGTTTGGCATATTGTTGATTTTAAAAAATACCTGTATCTGAAGGGGAGGTGAACGCGACACGCGAATGAAGCGACAGTGTTGCAGAATATGTGAACATGGGTTGAAAAACGTCGCACGGCTCGAAAATAACACGTATATGGCATTGCTAGTTGCTAAGGAGTTTAATTAATTACGTGAACAAACATAAAGGAGGGGCTCAGAACCTATTATGGCCCTAGTTGATAAATGGAGGGAGGTCAAGAAAGAGTTTACTCAACAATGTTACTTTTTTTAAAATTTTAATAAAGATGACGAAATAAATAGGAAAATTAGTAACAATGTTTGTAAATTCTGTGTCACACGCTAGGCCAACATTCATTATTCAATTAAACTAACTATCATTCCTACTAATTTTGCCACATAAACCTTTGACCACCTTTTTGGGGGGGTAAACAAATGTTGCACGCCATTTTGTAAGGGGATCTCTGGAAGTTTAACAAGGTTGTTGACGATGGAGGCGGGAGGTAAAATCGCCGGGAATTTATAAGATAGATAATGGACGAGCCCCCTAAAAGAAAAATCAGTATCGGTATCGTAAAAAATGGTGGGGGAAAATATCGGTATCGGACCGTCATCGGTAAAAGGCATGTCGGTCTACTCCACTAGTTTATTATTATACCACTAACTGTAATCTTGCAATTTTTTGCATAGGGTTGATCTGTAGGCTAAGGTTATTTTTTGGTTTCAGGCATATCCAAATTTTTCATGATTGTATTTTTTAAACTGGAATAATTTGTTGTATTAATTCTTTGCTTTCGAGTTAACAACGAACCAAATCGCTTTAATTTGTAGTATTGTTGTAAAAAGTCCGACATAAATAGTCATAAATTTAAACAGTACAGGTTGTCGGGGGCTATAAAAAAATCTTTAAACAAAAAGCATCAACAATCGTCGGTCTCATGATCGAGACTTGATGCGATATAGGCTTCAAAATCTTCACACCCATTTGTGTTTGTGGAATATATATATGTCAATCGAGTTTAGTAGTCAATGCTAATTTAACTCTGTTGCAAGAATCTCTTTTTGGAATAAATGAAACGTTTGACCTTACTGGCGCTTGTCTCCAACAATAACTATTAAATCTAATACTCAATTGTAACCTCCAAAACCTTGTGCGGAGTTGTATCCCTTGAGGCTTTATAGGAAGGCTAGGTCTATTTTTGGTTCGGAGCAGATCCGATTTTTTCATAATTGTAGTTTCAAACCTGAAAATTATCGTTGTACTAGTTTTAAATTTTCTGATTGTTGTTAGATGAACTAAATGTTCAAATCGCTTTTATATTTGTATTATTAAAATGTTTTGCATTGTTCATTTAAATATAAAACCCATTTCCAAGAGATTTTGAAGGCTGTGCATGCAGGTTGGGATAATTGATAATGTCAATAGTAGCTAGGATGATTGAGACTAATCAATAAACTGATGATTATTGACATAATCTAATATATTTTTAATGATTGAGTATCAATCACAAATGTATTGATTGAGACCAGTAATAATCATAAGCTTTATTAGATTAAAAAAAACTAAGTGATTTTGATAATGCGAAAGATTTAGACAATAATCTGCATCGATTGTACAATCAAAGAACCCGTTATAAGATATTTGGTCGATCAGAAAGCTACAAGCAATAAGCAGTGATGATTAAGACAATCAATCATCTGTAAAATGAAGACAATCAATTAGCTTTGATAATTAAAACATTAAAAGACGTGATTCTGAACTGAACACTACCTTCCAGCTAATACTGTGCACCGCCAAAAAGGAACATACATTTTTTACAAAAAGCACATCGCTGTTTAAATAGACCACTACCAATGTTGTTGTTTTTTTTAAATATGTCGCCATTTTTGTTATTTTCACCAATATTGTGTCGCACGTAAATAACGATACATAATAGAATAATACACAAATATGGCGGCTTTCTGAAACAAATAAAAATCAATGTAAATTGACGATGCGCGTTCTATATGATGTTTATTCTGTGGTGAAGGGTCGATTACTGTCGATGGCGCGGGAAATAGGGTGAGTATTAAACGTGGTAAGATGTATAACAGTAATTATAGTATATCGTACCTAAACGCTCATATTGAATTCCATATTACAATTTTTAAATAAACTCCAGTTTGATACTTGAATGACAAAAGTCGAAATACTTCTTCCTTTTTTTTTGTGTATATATATTAAACATTGTAACCATAGTAACAGAGCATCAAAAGAGGTCACTCGCGAGACAAAGAAATAATTTTGAATATTGGAAAGACTACTCTGATGAAACCCTTGAAAGTCAAATTTTCAATCGCTTCCCTTTGTCCTCGCTGAACACACTCTGTGTATATTGACGAGACTTAAAAATGAGAACAATAACAAGCTAAGAGTTCTTTTTTTTTTAATTTTATCTTTTTATCATGATTTTTAAAAATAGAGAAATATGAAATATGTTTTTTTTTTATTTTGCATATATATATATATATATATATATATATATATATATATATATATGTCGCTATGTGGAAAAGTAGCTCACTGTGTGAGGGGGAAGGGACAGCCCCGTAGCGTGAAAATTCTACAGCAGGGGCCAGGCATTCTACAGAAGGGGCCAGGCATTCTACAGCAGGGGCCAGGCAATAGCAGGGGGGGAGGCATGTAATAAATTTTACTAAGTAGAACAAATAAGCAGAGGGGGCCAGAAAAAACGCAGGAGTGGTCCGGACCCTCTGGGCCCCCCCTACAACGCTACGGGCCTGGGGATGGGGAGGGTTAATTTGAACGAAATCAGCGGTTGTCGAGCTGGAACAGTTGGTTGACAGGCAGAAATGTTTGAATTCAGTTGGAGCGGCTGGCCAAGACCGACCCATTGTGTGCGGGGATTCGTTTGGGCGTTGTCCGAATGGTACATACTTTTGGGCGCGCCGCTGTTGAGAAGCTTTTTGGAAATTGTGGTACTTGTGCTACTTATGCAGGTGCCTCTTATGCTGAGGAACACTGGGTTAAATCTCATAGACCATGTCTCATCTTGCAGTTAAACTGAGAGAGAGAGAGAGAGAGAGAGAGAGAGCAAGAGAGAGAGAGAAAGAGATGTAAAGTTTGCTACTACCATACAAACATCAGTACCATTATAGTTTCAACATACAAATTGAATGGCCATTGTTCCGTGATGTCTGTCTACAAATGTATTTTACCTGTGGCAATGGTAACTGTTTATAGCGGCATTGTGGATGAGGGGACAAAGAACATCATGACTGTTATTCCATATAATGTGCGGGGCCCCTTTCAGATACAGGGAACTGGCAGTGGGCTCTAATAGGTTCAACGCCATTTACGAATCACCCACAAGAAGCAAAGTCTGCTCACCATTGTCCTATTTATAAACACAACATCAGATCTTGTGAGGTACAGGCATGCATCTTGTCTAGGGCTGTGCAGGAATCAGATTCCAGTACCTGTTTAGCCGGATTCCGGCAGTTTTTACCAAATCCGGTTCCGATTCCGTTTCCGGTTAAAATGTGCCGGATTTAAGCCGGATTTTCATAGATATTTAAAATTTGTAAGAAATTTTAGCTCAACATAATTTTGAAATATTTAGCGCTATACCAATTAAATTAAAACAATAACTTCCCTTTGCTTTTTAAAACTGCAATAACGTAGATCGCTTTTAGTTCTATATGTAAGTACAAATATATTAAAAAGGAAGATTTGAATCGTATTTAGTCTAGTACAGGGCATGCGGCTCTTTCGATGTCAAATTGCAGCTTGATCAAATACCGTAATATTGGAAACAACAAATTTAGTGGCTCTTTAAAAATTGAGAAAATTGTAAATTATAACTTTAGGCTCTTCCGTCTCAAAGGTTGCCTGACCACAGTCCTAGTAATACGACACCTTATCTTCCGCTACTTTTGATTCAGTGTTTTATAAAACTATATTTAGCTATCAAACTTCTTTAAAGAGCAGACTACGATCTATTATTGTTTGTTTACAGTTTAAAAATAGTTCAAATAATTTATTTTTTCTGCACATTTTTTAATTTAGTGGATTTTGTCACGATTTGGATAAATTCCTCACTTATTTAGATAAATAACTTGAAGATACATTTTTAATTGAACATTAAAGTGATATTGATTTAAGATTTGAAATGCATTTTAATTTGCGTTTTTATGGGAAATAGTCAGATAATGATTTAAGTAAGTATGAATGAAATAACAAGGTTTGGTGACGTCACTATAGAAAACTAAAGAAAAAATAAGCTATCGGGTGGTGCCACAGTATATATATATATATATATATATATATATATATATATATATATATATATATTGGAATTCATTTATTAATAAACACGTTTGTTATACTTTCTAGATATGTTATCCATTTCTTTGTTTGATTCAAATTAGTGTAATAAAAATCCTATTAAATTAGGTACAGTTTTATTAAAATAAATTTTTAAAACGAAGAACCTGTTATTTTGACAGAGTTTAATTTTCTTAAATCAAGATTGGGGAAGGGGGTTTTAGTCACATTCTTCAAGATCTAAATGGTTAATACTGTTTTTTTGCTATCTAGAACTAAAAACTACATTTTATTCTATTTTGCCATTCTTATATCTTTTTTATGTTAGGCGAGAACCCACTAGTTTGTTCAGAAAAAATTACTATTTAGTTCGGTAAAATCCGGTTCATTTCCGATTCCGGCAGGATTCAAATATTAAATCCGATTCCGGTTCCGATCCTGCAGGATCTAAAGAGGTAATCCGGTACAGCCCTAATCTTGTCATTTTGATATAGAGTATGTAATAAAATAATAGCGGTGTGGGTTATACGTTAAATCGAAAGTAAAGAATTAATATAATAGTACTCCAGTTTAAAGCTAATCATGAAATTATCGGATCTGCCCGAAACAAAAGAAAAAAATTACCTACTGATTAAGCCTTAGGGGATGTAACTCTATGCAAAGGTTTGCTTAAGGTACAGCTAGTCATTAATATATTGCGTAATAATTCTTTGTCTGGACACTTTTAGTCTATAATAACGGAATGTTTCACCTTTTTTTTTTACTTTCTTTTTTTAAAACAATAGTTTTTATAAAGGAAACAATTCAAACAATTTTTTAAAGGTATCAAGTGATGAAAGAGATTACGAATTTTGAGAGCATTGTCCGCTTTACAAAAGTTGACTTTGTTTTTTTTTTAACAGCCTGTTCGTTTTCTTAGTCCGCTGTTTACATTTTTACAACAAATTCATTTGTTTTTGTCCATTTGAGAATTACTGCTGGATTGAACAGAGTCGTACTGTGGTTTGAGTTTGGATTCAAGATTTCTGGTATGATTTTATTTTAAATATGCTTTTTGGTTTTAATTGTTGGAAGATCTTTTGAATTGACATTGAACACCTTGGGCTAGACATTTTTTTATAATCAATTTATTGCTTAATTGTTCCTTTTTATATAATACTAGTTTTTATCTCCTAATAAATAACTTTGGATAAGCACATGAGATGAGTAAACCAGATTTCATAAAGATACATTTATTTTACAGTGCAAAACATCAGCTGAGTTCAAATACTACATACTTTTTGATTGAAGAATTGAACTGTTCTTTCATTTTGTAATATAATTTTTAAAGCATAAAGGGAGATTACCTTAGATTAGATACCTGATATTAGTTTGATATAATAAATAAAGGTGACTGGACATGGCTTACACCCAAGGGTCACAAAAACTATGCCCCGCATACAAGGGCCTCAGACAGGTACAATAGGGGCCTTGTATGCAATTCCACAACAGGGGCCCTATTGAAAGGTACATAGGGACGCAGACATGTACAATAGGGGCCTCGGACAAGTACAACAAAGACCCCTGACAATCTGACTTAGGACCGGTCCAGACATGTACAACAGGGGCCTCTGGACAGATAACAGGGCCCCCAGACAGGTACATAGGGCCCCAGACATGTAAAAAGGGGCCCCATACAAGGCCACCACTATCGAAAGCCTGGAGATATCTCTTAAATCATGACTTAGGGCTAAAAAGTCAAAGAGACTGCTCCGACACAGACAACTAACGACTTCTTTTTATTGAACACACTGTATATATACGTCAGATGATTCTTAAGGCAGTAGAGCCACTTTTATTGTTTGAAAATTGAGTGGCCACTAATTTTACTAATTATTTAATCGAGAAACATAGTCTAATTTCTTTTCTTTTTTTATTACCTTACAGGCGGGTCTCAAGAAAAAAACAAACAAAAAAAAAACATCATTTTTTAATCGAAGTCGAGACCCGCTTTAGTTAGAGAATGGCTGATATACATAAATAATTGAAAATAAAGCTCGTTGAAATTTAGGATCTATAAATAGCCCCAACGCTGAAATGAATAAAGTACGAAGAACAAAAATAAATAAAAGAAAATCTTGTAATCGAATTATTTTTTTATGGTAAAGAAAATGGCATTCCACGTTCTATGTATTTTATGCTTTTCCATGAAGAAAGTGGGAAGGATGGCCGAGTGGTGTAGATACTCGACTGACGACCTGAGAGTCCTGGGTTCGATCCTCGGTAAAGGCCCATGGAATTTTTTCCAGGATTGAAATTTGGTGCAAAGTCGTCCCACAAGTTCACCCAGCTTTAAGATGGGTACCTGACATTAAGTTGGGAAAGTCACGGCAGCTGGGCGTCGTAGCAAAACTTTTTAATCCCTTCATATGCCGAGGTTATAGAAACAGATGAATTCTACACTTCATGCTCTTATGGCCCGTAAGGGCTAAAGGAAAGTTTTACTTTTTTTTACACATAAAGATTGTTTTGTCTGTGGGAAATAAATAGGGATCCAGATTTTGCTGCGGGAAGGTGGGGGGGGGGGGGGCGGGGGGTTGTGGAAAGAAGAAAATAACGATAATGCTCTGTTAACATGTTTTGGGTCCACGGGGTTCCAAACTTCGTTGGAGAACCAAGGGCATAAAAATCATTCTTTTCCAAATCTCACTTGATTGGTAGACAGAAGTTCTTGCTGCCACACTGGTAAAAACACTTCTAAGACATATGTTGATTTTTTACGCTGGGTACACAAAAACTCCTATAAAGCTAAAATTGTACCATGTCCAATGTTTTGGATATGTAAATGCAACTCTTCGTGCATCTATGGATCAAGTCTATCAAAGAAAAGCATTATATATATATATATATATATGTTATCTCAATGCTCGTTTATTGATATGGCAATACATTTTAATCAAACATGTTATGTGGGATAAAGTAGGACTAATTTCAAACGGATACACACTATGACGTTTTATTTCATAAATCACAAGAAAACTTCGGTAGCCGTGGTTTATTTATTAATATAGAAATAAAATAATACACCAAGATCGATACATAACATATAAATCCACAACATGAATAATCAATGATATAAATAAATACACATATTTCCATAGAACTGCCTAATCACTTGACTCTAACACACACTACACACACGCACATCACCACCACATATAGATACGTACAGATGCATACACACAGAGAGACAATACTACTTGCACATAATACAGACATACAAAACAGAATGAAATACAGATATTGAGGTTTACAAAAAAACATAACAAACTCACTCAATTTCTTATTTTGAAAGCTAAAATAAGTTTTCTAAAACTTTGACTATCAAAGTCAAAAACATATTTCAACCATACATCATGTTTCAAATATTACTACATATTTTTCCCCTTTACTGTAGAAAGTACACTCAGATAATAATCCTTCCCCACACCGCCTCAGTTTATTCATTTCTGTAGATCTTGTCGGCATAGGCCTCAATGTTTGAAAAGGAGATAACTCTGACTGGGGGGACTGTTTCTCACTTATTAGTCAGGGAGGTAATCACCCCTGACTTTAACAATGGGAAGTTAGTTATAGGAGAATGTGCCCGAAAGCCACGAGGAGTAAAAGAGATACGCAGTGGGGGGGGAACACACAAAAACTTAATAACCAGCGAATTCTGGTGTTTCTCCACAACTTCCACAAAAAACTCATTCCGCAGTAAAGAATCGAAATAATTACACCTATTACTCACGCTTCACAAGACCTTGCTGGACTGGCCCTCTCCCATGTCGTATCCAACTACCTTACTCGCCTTTTATTGTCTTTATTTCTCAACAACCAACTGAGTACATTCGCAAGCTGAAGGGGTTGAGCACCTATAACGGGTTGAGCACCACCTATAACGGGGGCCAGGGGGAGAAAGAAAACAGATGAAATACAAGAGTCAAGACGCTAAAGCGTCACATCCGAGTATCAATTAATTAATTGACAGAGCATTGCGA
Organism: Bulinus truncatus; assembly: GCA_021962125.1. Classification (NCBI taxonomy): domain Eukaryota; kingdom Metazoa; phylum Mollusca; class Gastropoda; family Planorbidae; genus Bulinus; species Bulinus truncatus. The sequence goes on along the minus strand of JAGDYQ010000063.1, from coordinate 1,039,889 downwards.
ATAGACGCGGGGAAGAAGGGAGTAGGGGAGTGAAGTGGGGGGGGGAGAGGGGGCGGGTGTTGATAAAAAAACAACGAGAAGAAATGGATTGGAGAATAGCCTTCTTAGAGATAAACTGGAGGAAGACATTATAATACGAGAGCCTCTAACCGCCTGCATTTCCAAGCACCCCCACTTACGCCCCCCACCTCCGAAGCACCCACACACATGTCCCTTGAGGGGGCCAAAATGTATGGACAGAATCACAAAGGGTCGCACTAGCAGAGCAGCAAAAAAAAAAAAAAAAATAATAATAATGACCGTTGGGCACGACTCGTGCTGATTAGCGTCGTAGGTTGGTAACTTCGTTCTCCTGAATTTTTGTACGTGTGTGTGTGTGTGTGTGGTCATTTGTCCACTAAGCAAAACAAAACAAAGCAAAACTAAAAAATATTAAAGATGCTCATAGGTTCAGCTAGTCTGACCAGCATACCTCAACTTGCCCTGATAGACTCACCAAAATGTCCCTCTCCCCCCTACCGCCCAAATCCCCAGCGTCTCAATGTAGACATACACCGATGTACACTATTGCGCACGCACGCACCGCCACGCATCTCGCTAAATTTACGCACGTCGCTAACAGAAAGCCCTCTAAATCCCACCAGTGTTTTTTACCTTCTTCAAAACGTGTTCAACGCTGGAAAACGGGTTTTCCCGATAGTTGTGTCGTGTGTACGCGACAAGGATGATGGGAAGAAGGGAAAAAGGGGGTGGGGTGATGTTTGTCTATATATACAAGACCGCTACTTGTATCTTATAAGGAAGGTCTTCCATTGGTACAAACAATCACTCACACACTCGCGTACAACAAATAAGTCTTAACGCCATGGACATTGGTTTGCTTTTAGTCTTAGTTTTGTCTTTATCTGTTAAAGAAAAAAATTAAATCATTCTTGAAAAAAAATAGTCACGGAAACAATGAATGAAATTAATCAATGAAATTTATTAAGTTGTGAAAAATAGTCGTGAAAATAGTCATGAAAAAAGTCGTGGAAATAGTTATGGGAAATTGCCTGGTAACTAATTATAAAAAAATGTGCTATCTACTCCTTTAAAATTACTGTTTGCGTGCCCCTTTTTTGAAGAAAAAGTAAAATAGAGAATTCGAAAAGAATTATTTTCCGGGCTCTATATTTTCTGGCTGTTGCTTGCCACATCCCACACCCCACCAAGTCTAAACGCCCTTCTCAGCCGACGTCCACTAATGTCCAAGATTTTGTTTTTGTTCCCTGTTGGCTACAGAATTTCCCTAAACAATTTTTTTTTTAGTTGAAGCTTTGCACGAATTCCCTAGCATCGCCAGGTTGTTCGTTACCCTCGGGGCGTTGGTCATAACAAGGACCAGAACTCTCGCTTTGTTTTGTTTTTTTTTCGTATTATTAGTTTTGATTGTACAAGAGTGAAATATTCTCAGTAGTCATTGTCTAGTATTGGAGACCATCTCGATTATATTGGTCTGAGAAACATTTTTCATGATTTTAAATCGAGAAATTATTAGTTAAAAATAAAAAAAAAAGATATATTGTGAATTAAAAGTGAAATTGGTGGAAATAGAAGTCGGTTTGTTGTTAAAAAGTTAAAATGTTTTTCAAATGACACTGTCATGACTTTACATAAAACTGACCAACAGTTTGCGGGGGTTTTATTTTGTGCCGAACTACGCGCAGTTGACCCAGATGTAGAAAAAACTCACTTGCACGAGGTAGGAAGATTTTTCGTCTCGATTTCAAAGTTTGTTTTGTTTCTTTGACAACAAATATATTTTAAAAACCTTGTAAAAGTTTTGTTAAGTTTTGACTTTCATGGGCGCAGAAGATAATTATATTTAGACAGTAAACGATTTCTGGCATTAACCTAACTGATTGTACTCATCCAAAGTCATATCTTCTGGGATAAGCAAACCTGTTTTAGTAATGGGCCAAGATTGGTTCATAATATTTACTGAAGGTCCAGTCACAGAGCAGATGTAAGCGGAATGCTGACATGACTGAATATAGATTAAATGTAACACATAAGCAACATTAAAAGTGCTGTGTAGAGCCGTGCTGTGTAGTGCCGTGCTGTGTAGTGCCGTTTTTCACCTTCAGACGAATGGCGGGCCCGATTAAAACGTCTGGTAAAAGCCACATTTTAGCCCATCGGGCTCTTAGTTTACTCCATCGCTTCACAGCTTTAGCCCTTTGAGATCATATGCATCATGTTGTACAATAGCTGATTGCCCTAGTACTATTAAATAATAGATTAAGATTGACTAGAAAATTTTATGATCAAATATGAAATTCTCTGATTTTCAGAAATGATCTATTTTCATAATTATCGGTGAACAGAATGATCTTTTTGCAGAATGATCTTTTCCAGAATTATCTGTATTCAGGAAACAAAATGTTGATAAATTTTTCTTTTTTTTTTTAGCTTATTGCTGGATTATTTATTCACTTCCACTTGACTTATTTTAAGCCTATAAAATCTTATTTTAACTAAAAATAAATCAAAGCCCTATTTAATTAAAACAAATGAAAGATGATATATGAGAACTTAATGTGTATAGAAATTTACATAATTTCTTTTTTTTTTTTAATATTATATTGACTTTTAAAAAGAACTTTATTTACAAACACGCTTGCTAGTGACCTAGTCTTATAATTTGTTTACGTTTGACGATGTTAAAATGCTGTCTGTTGTTATAAAAAATAAATAATTTGAATTTGGAACTTTTACATTTCATAATAAAAGAACGAGTATTTAAAACTGTAGATTTTTCAAAAAAATACATCAAATCGAGACACGGGCATGAGGCCATTTTGAATTTTTGTTTTCGTTGGTCACGTGATTACTTTATCAAATACTGTTGTTTTATTTGTTATTTCTGGAACGGATTCCTCACATGCAACCCGCGACCCGGAGAGCTTAGCTGCTTTATAATGTAGATTACTTTCTTCGCAATATTCTAATTTTTGGCAAACTCTGTATATATATATAATGTAATGTACACAACAGTAACAGCATTTAAATGATAGCGTGCACGCACACCACCACAAGAAATCTTAAATTGGGAAATCGTTTTGTGTTCGTTTTAAATCTTGTTTACCCCCCGAAATTTTTTTAATGGCATGTTATTTTGTTATAAATGAGTTAAAACAGTTTTATTTCATAGAATAATTGTATCAATCATTTAAAAATATTTTTTTACTACGACGACATATATGACGCATCATTTCGTATATTATTTGACCGTGAATTTATAATAGACTAAAAACAAAATGGTCGCTTTTGTATTTAACAATTTTATTATAAATAGAATATTTGAAATAGAGTAGATACATTTATAAGGCTTTGGCTATTCGGACCCGGGTCCCAATAAATCCGATTGTTATTCGGACCCGTGGCAAATGTTTAGCTATATTTAAACTTTATTAGACGGAACCCGAAAAATAATAATACAGAGTCCGCTTAGTGGAACCCTAGACACTGAGTAACGATTAAATCATACAATTCAAACAATTATAAAAAAAATAAACAAAAAACAATAATAAAGTTTATGTATAGCTAAGCTAAGTGCATATTATCCACGGGTCGAATAACAATCAGACTATTGGGACGGGCTCCGAATAAAAATTGAAGTTTATTGGTACCAGGGTCAAAATAGTCACTTCGAATTTATAAATAATAAATATAAATACTGAAGTCTTTAAAATGTTTTAAATAATGTATCATTTTACTATTTGCTAATTTGATCATTGAAATAACTTTTTATTACTTATGTAAATGGCGACTAATGAAACCTCGATCGAAAATAATGATATGTTTCTGGATACACTGAAATGGTATGTTTTTAGTAAACCGACAATGCATATATTTTTCAAGTTCCTGACTATGGGGGTGAACGCGGCAAAATGTGCATAACTTTTTATCAGCGGCATTTTAGCGTGGAACAATTACAAAATTTTTTGTCTCGTGTGATACTATGTTAATAGGGAGCCGGAGCCGAGCGGGAGCCGTCAAATTTGTGAATCGGAGCCGGAGTCGGAAAAAATATGGTGGCTCTGCAAGCCTGTTAAAAAATGAAAAAGGGGAGGTCAGACTCGCAGTTCTTAAGCTGGCAAATGCAAAAGGGGAGACACTACAATGAAAAAAAACTGTCCTTTCTTTGGCTCTACATCTCATTTAGTGCGCTAGCCTGCCATACTTCTCTACTCCACTTTAATCGAATGAAAACTGTGCTCAAGGAATAAAAATGATTGTCTCTGACACAACTGCAGCAAATATTTCAAGGAGAATTGGTGCAGTCACACTGTTAAAGAAACACTTTCAAAATGTTGGATTAGAAAAAGTTGTATACATTGGATGATGTCACCACATTCTTGATACAATATTGAATCATGTCATCAATGATCATTTTAGTACATCAACAAATTTCACCAAACATCTGCCTCTTGTTTGTTTCAACAATAGAAGACAAGTATGAACAACTCAAAACGGCACCACTAAAGAAATCAAGTGCTGGTGATATGACATGGCTTTAATATAATGCTACAGGATTTTCAAAACTAGAGGAAGCTTACCAAAACTAAATTTTCGATCACTTCCGAAAATCTGTAATGAGAGATGGAACTCAAGGGCAATTTATTGTGTCTCATCATTCGTTCTGATGAGTATCTGCAAACAGCTATGGCAGCAAGTGATTTTATCAGTGGTACGTTGGCTGACATCTGGTTTACTGCCCAGTGCTTCAATACTACTGACTTTGATAATTTATCATAAGCTTGTAAGCAGCATACAAAGACTTTGAAGCCATTAAAGACATTATGGTCCACAGATCAAACTTCTATACCAACAAAGCGTTTTAATATGTGCGCAGAGCGTGCAATTAAAGTGATACAGGATTTACTTCCAATGCAAGTCCGATGAAAAATTGAACATTAAATTTCTTCTACTAATGCAGCAATTATCAATTTATACTTATTTGACTTGTATTTGTAATGGTAAAATATTATACTTATTTGACTTATTTGTAATGGTGAAACCTCTAACATCAAACTCAGTACATATGCAAATTAATTAATCAGGTATTGACATGTGTATGAAAAGTACATGCGGTAGATCTACGTTATAATCAAACATGACGCCTCACGCATACTGCTTAGCTTTTGAATGCGTATGTTGACAATTAAGTTGGCATTGTTGCATTACTGATGAGTCTATCTGATATTTGCAGCAGATATTATTTATAGATAAAAGTAACAGATACGCCAGAAGGCAAAAATGTTCCCCTAGTGACTGCAATAAAAAAAAATGTAAGGGGAGACCACTTCCTTTAGCCAATGGACTGCTGAGAGTTAAGGAACTTTAGACGAGCAAGTGAAATCAAAACGTGGTGAAAACCTACTAAAGGAAAAATAAAAAGAGCTGATAAATATTTCTTTGATAGATATTGTAGTGTTTTGTTTATATTTAGAAATTGTCTGATGCTCTATAGACAGAAAGAGAGATAAAATCTAAAGACCAATTGATAAATAGAAACAGGTAGAATGAAATATATATAGACAGAAATATAAACAAAATATATATAGATAGATAGTAAGCATACAAATATATACATATATATGTATAGGCTCGGGTTCATAAAAGCGACTGTCAAAACAGTGACTGTCAGTTGAGCGACCTATATAAATTGATAAATTTACAGATAGACATATAAATATACAATAGTACAGAAACATATACACTGTAACATAGATGTACATACACATAGATAGACATACATACATAAAGATAGATGCATTAAAAGTTAAAATTATTTTTAGATGGATTTATATGAATATACAGATGGAACAGATAGCCAAATAGCTTGAAAGAAAAGAATACGGACGAAAAAATAGAAAACATTTAAGAAGTATTCAATGTAATTTGATTGGTTCAATGCTATGATGTTTACATTCAACAAAGATCAAAACTTGATGTCTTGTAAAACATCAGATCCTTCATCTACCGTTTCCTCCCATTCAACACACACACAAACACACACAAACTGCAAGCTTTCTATCCTCCCATCCGCCCCTACCCATCACATAGGACCCCCCCATCCCCACCCATCCCCGGGTAGTGAGATGTGCCCTAGTTCACCACCAGGTGGCTATTGCCACCACCATCACCACTGTCAGTGATAGTTGTGCATCAGACACGCACGCACTACTTCAATTCTTTTTTTTTTTTATTTTTCATTGGTTCAACGCTATCACGTGCTATCCCACATTTGGCCGCCATCTTGTTACTCGCATAAACCTGTTGTTTATTTATGCTCCCCAGGATGAATATAGACGCCAGTGAAAAGGAAGTGGCGGTTCTAAGAATTTTTTTTTTAGGCGACTCAGTAAATGATTGAAGCTTAGTCTTATACTGCCTGTCTACCTATATATATATCATACAGTTTTAACCAAGAGATTTTTATATTGATTTATTATTAGTGAACATACTAATATTGGGGGGGGGGGAGGGAGATATTTATTGTAATGTTATTGCCGTGTCACATAACTGATAGGTGATCAGAGGTATGTGAAGTCCCTGTGTAAGGACGAGGCGAAATCTCTTACATAAGATAAAACCACAAATGGAACTGTTTTTATAATGCCCTTCGTTCATCTCCACTATAGCTGATGGTGCAATGACCATGGAGGCACCACGGGAGATATAAGCGGGGGACTTAAGCCATGACCTGAAATATCCATTGGACCTCACCGGAGATCAACCCTATGACTCTCAGGACGACACTCGAGTTGTGCTCTAACACACGACCACCATCCGTCCCCTGTGATGAAACGAAGCCAGGCCTCAATTTTTCGTCGCCATCTTGCGTTCGTACGTTTCAGTTTTCGTCGATTTCCGGGACGGATTACCGACGTAAACCGAAGTTTCAAAAATGTATTATGCATGCATGTTTATATCTAATTAATGTATAATCAGAAACGATTATTCGGTCGTTAAAAGGGGGGGGGGGAGGATCGCATGAATATCTGGGGACTAGCGCATTTCAGACCCGAAAGCTTACCGAAATCTACTACAAAATGACCTGGCAGTTGATGCATGGGACCCGAGAATTTTCAATGACTGTGAGGTGACTGTCAGGTGACTGTGAGGTGACTGTCAGGTGACTGTGAGGTGACTGTGAGGTGACTGTCAGGTGACTGTGAGGTGACTATGAGGTGACTGTCAGGTGACTGTCAGGTGACTGTCAGGTGACTGTGAGGTTACTGTCAGCGAGTAATTGTTCAAGTATAGATTCCTTCATGAATAATGCCAACTTATTTTTTGTTTCTTAACTAGTTATCAAAGGCCCGGTACCCGGACCGGCGAGTAGGCACACAGTTGGAGTTGAAAATGGTGATATATATTTTAGCGCGTTAACAATCAGTCTATATCAGAGGTGTGCGGATCTTGAAATTTAGCGTCCGCGTCCGTCCGCGGATTTCTATCAATGATCCGCGTCCGCAGAATCTTACAACATTGGTCCGCAGTCAGTCCGCGCGTCCGCATTGCTGAAATTTATCTGTTTAAATGACTTGAAATTTTTTATGGTAACGCTAAAGAAGATCCGCGTCAGTCCGCGAGTCCGCAACTTAACCATACGAAGCATCCGCTGTCAGTCCGCTGATTCGGAAAAGTCTGCGGATCTGCGTCCGCAAGCGGACGCGTCCGCTGTCCGCTCATCTCCGGTCTATATACTTGCAGTGGCCCCAAGGACATGAACAGATTATTGTAGCCAAAATACATTTGAGAATAGGGACTCCTAATAATACATCAAATAAAATTCATATGTTAAATAGTTCCTCCCAAAAGAAATAATCCTCACTATGGGTAAACATAAACAACAACTCTTAAAATCATATTCCTTCATAATATTTTAATAGACTCCTTTCCAAACAGTTATTCATTTAATGTTTTATGACGTTCAACATGGCGTATTTAAAAAAAAAAGAGAGACGTGAGTGAGTGCTTGTGTTAAGCAAAACGCTACATGTTTAACTGGTGGTTTATTTACTATTTTACATTGTAGCATAGTACAATTAACTAAGAAAAATTGCCGACCCGGCAGTGCAGAACCTAGGGATTTACGGGCCCGGTGGCTTGGCCTCTTTGGGGGCTACCCCTGCATTTTGGCATGAGATAATTTTTTGACGCTTCTCAAGCTTGGTCCCGAGAAGAAAGAATCGTTGTGTAGCTTTAGCTGACCTTCAATTAAAAACATAGTATTCCATCAATGCAGTTGAGGCCGCAGACGCAGAAAACATTAGGCCTCTTAAAAAAGAAAGACATATCAAAGCTTTCAACATTATAGTTCTGTGAAGCCAATGCCGAACCAAGGGATTTTAGGCATCTTCGGGAGCCACTATATTTTGACATGAGATAATGTACTTAATATTTAGTTTAAAAAATATTTTGGGGGCCCTCCTCAAACTGGGCCCCCTCCATACACACTCTGTGTGAAGCCCCCATCATAAATGGGTTAGTTTGCATTGTAAACGTTGTGTACGGCGCTACTCAATCTCAACCCTTATTCAATTCATTCATGTGACGTAATAGTCAACAAATGAAAAAAAGTGACGTATTTTTTTTTTTTAGGTTAGTAATAAAGGGAAATAATTGTACATTAGAAATAGACATATTTTAGAAATAATAACAATTTAAACAATATAAATATTACATTATATTTAGCTATCCATAATTTTGGTTTAAAATTGAGATTGTGGAACATAACACAGAATATTAATTGAACGATTTCTGTAAATATTTCTTTTACAATCGCTTCTCATTTATTAACAAATTGAACACCATAGATTTATTACGTTACTGTGAGATATAGATAGGCCTTTGGAACCACTTTTGCTTAAAATTTGTTTCGGAGAGTATCACAAAATATTTGGCATGATTTTGTGTTACTTCTAAGATCGCTTCTTGCCCAATGGTAATGATTGAGGCGGTCGAAAACAGTATCACATTGTGATTGCCATTTGGCATTCACGATCTTACCTACTGTATGTTAGTGTACGGTGTTTTGTCACCTCGGCACTAAACATACGGCTGGTCCAATGTCAATTCTGGCAGCCATGTAGGAGACTTTTTACTCGGCTGGCCAGTTGGTAGCCGGATTATGCATGTCAAGAAGAAAACAGTAAATGTTTCTGCCATCTTTGAATTGTCTATGCCGCCATCTTGGATGAATTGTTTATGCCGCCATGTTGGATGACAGACGGAAGTCGCGATGACAGACGGAAGTAGCGATGACAGACGGAAACCGGAGCATATGATGTAAAATTTGTATTATAGATACGGTATATCTATTTATATAGCTAAAGTATACACAGACGATAAATGAAGTCACATAGACTTAATAGAAAGATACATGGATGGATATATAGATACGTGGATGCATATATAGATGCATGGGTGGATATATATAAATACGTGGATGAATAGAAATATACATGGATGGATATATATATATAGATACGTGGATAGATACATGTATGGATATATAGATGCATGTATGGATATAGAGATACATGTATGGATATATAGATACGTGGATGCATATATAGATACATGGATGGATATATAGATATAAAATATAGATAAAGATAAAAAGCATGATTCGGTCTCTACCAAAGGGGTTGGGTTTAATGTAATGTGAGAATCCACGCCTCCCCCCGCCCCTACCCTATAAATCGTAAGTTCAAAATAGGCGTCAACAAGTTTGCTGTAAACATAGGAAATGGGTGCATTCGATGGTTCAACATAGGGGACTTGACACCCCCATGTAGTTATTATTTTTTTTTTGTTCCTTTCTATGTTTGGGATGGTTTTGTGCACTCAAATATCTGCTGACTTGACAGAACTCCCGTGTCTAAATTAGATTCCATCCAGTTAGGCTTTTGGAAAACATGTTGCTAACAGAAGAGTCCTTATAAAGATGTATGCTATGTCACTGGGGCTCGAATAATGGCCGTCGTAGGGTGAAGACAGTACAGACACTTGTTAGGGGCTGTAACTATTTTTATACATATATATATATATATATATATATATATATATATGTATATATATTACTTTGCTATGATTAATCTAAGCCGTTTATAGGGGAAAAGAAGACAGAGGGAGGCCCCCTCTGTCAGAATTCGTTAAGGGCCCAACATTTTTCGGATGCAGCCAATGTTCTCTGTATTTTTCCAAAAAGCCTGTGTGCGGATTTAGTAATTAGCTTTGCGCAACTTTGGAAAAAAATTGTACGCATATCTGGAAGGGAAATTTAGAATGATGTGCACAGCAGAACGGTATACAGACTTAGTTAAATAAAACATTTGCGATTGGGGGGGGGTCGAGTTGTGGGCAAGGGGACACGCGTTTAGCTTAATGGCAACGGCGGCTGCAACCCTGCTTGACCCAATTATTTGCATCTAATCGAATCAGTAAAAAAATAAATTAATTTACTTAACACTCGTGGGTATTATTTGTCTTTTCTTCCTTAGGCACAATAACTAAATAACCCATTCATTGTGCTTCTTCGTAATTCACCCATTCATTGTGCTTCTTCGTAAATCACCCATTCATTGTGCTTCTTCGTAAATCACCCATTCATTGTGCTTCTTCGTAAATCACCCATTCATTGTGCTTCTTCGTAAATCACCCATTCATTGTGCTTCTTCGTAAATCACCCATTCATTGTGCTTCTTCGTAAATCACACATTTCTTGCTTGCCCTTTCAAAATCACTAATTCCTTGTGCTTCCTAAATCACACATTTCTTGCTTGCCCTTTCAAAATCACTCATTCATTGCACTTCCCAAAATGTTTTAATGTAGCCGTGTTACATTTACAAAACAATAAAAAAAAAAGCACACAAAAAAACTCAATAGTCAAATCGTCCATAGAAAACTATCACACAAAAACAAAGAGGTTTGTTATAAATTGATGTAAACATTAAAAACTAGTTTGAAAGAAAAAAATATAAATTAAAATAAAAAAGTGAAATACGAAATAATTTGAATTTTAAGACAATGAAAATTAAAAACTTGAACTTTTAACAAACAAAATAATGAAATAAAATAAAGTGATAGCTAACTAGGACAGATTTCTATTAACATAAAAAAGAATGAATATATATATATATATATATATATATATATATATATATATATATAGCCAGTTGTGGTCAATGGAGCTCTTCAGTTTCATTTATTGACCAATGTTTTAATGTTATTGTATACTTTAATATATATCTATACTTGATAGAGTTCTAATTGTTAATGTAGTTTTTTTTATTTCTCTTTGTTATAATATGTGTTTAAAATAATCGTGTCACTAAACCGTATGATAGGAGTATTTACAAGAAATTTAAATCTCATACGAAATATTTAGATATATATAGGCACTTATACTGGTAGTAGACTTTTCGTTTGAAAGTCTGAGAGATAAACGGATAGATACTTTGATTGATAGACAGACGGGCAGTCAGACATACAAACAGACAGACAGACAGACAGATAGATAGATAGATAGATAGATAGATAGATAGATAGATAGATAGATAGATAGATTGATGGATTGATGGATGGATGGATGGATGGATTGTTGGATGGATAGACAGATCGATAGTTAGATAGATAGATAGATAGATAGATAGATAGATAGATAGATAGATAGATAGATAGATAGATAGATAGATAGATAGATAGATAGATAGATAGATAGATAGATAGATGGATTGATGGATGGATGGATGGATGGATAGATAGATAGATAGATAGATAGATAGATAGATAGATAGATAGATAGATAGATAGATAGATAGATAGATAGATAGATAGATAGATAGATAGATGGATGGATGGATGGATGGATGGATGGATGGATGGATGGATGGATGGATGGATGGATGGATGGATTGATGGAAGGATGGATGGATGGATAGATAGATAGATAGATAGATAGATAGATAGATAGATAGATAGATAGATAGATAGATAGATAGATAGATAGATAGATAGATAGATAGATAGATAGATAGATAGATAGATAGATAGATTGATGGATTGATTGAAGGATGGATGGATAGATAGATAGATAGATAGATAGATAGATAGATAGATAGATAGATAGATAGATAGATAGATAGATAGATAGATAGATAGATAGATAGATAGATAGATAGATAGATAGATAGATAGATAGATAGATAGATAGATAGATAGATAGATAGATAGATGGATGGATGGATGGATTGATGGAAGGATGGATGAATGGATAGATAGATAGATAGATTGATGGATTGATGGATGGATGGATGGATGGATTGTTGGATGGATAGACAGATCGATAGTTAGATAGATAGATAGATAGATAGATAGATAGATAGATAGATAGATAGATAGATAGATAGATAGATAGATAGATAGATAGATAGATAGATAGATAGATAGATAGATAGATAGATAGATAGATAGATAGATAGATAGATAGATAGATAGATAGATAGATAGATGGATGGATGGAT
>JAGDYQ010000063.1:934807-1022307 GCA_021962125.1 Bulinus truncatus | reverse complement strand
AAGATATTATATATAAATATATTCATGTCTATATAAACAATTACATAACTGCCCTCATTTATCAGTTTATCTCAATTTTGTGAAATGTTTTTAACATTATTTTTTTTGTGGGCTATATTCAGGCCTTAGGCTAAATGTTAACTTTACCAGGCCCAAAATAAAATAACAGTAGCATGTAACATTAGATATATATATATAACATATTATAATATAATATAACTCGAACGTAATTATCCTTGTAAACAATATATTAGTTTGTTTTTTTTTTGTTTTTTTTTTAATTCGGCTCAATTTAATTAACAACATTCGTATTTAAAAAGATTCAAAAAATAACTGTCACATTTTTTTTAACCGCAGCTAGACGGTGTACTTTTAAATTAATTATATAATTATTAAAGCAAAAAAAAAAATTCTATTATCAGGGGCATTAACTCCCGGCAGCAAGAAGGAACGGTTCAAACATAACAGATGCTTGGGGGGAGGGGGGGTTTCTTAGATACACTAGCGTAGGAAGGGAACTACGGGTTGTGACGCCGCACAGGGCGCCGAACTAGAAAGGGGCGCCGAAAGAACATTGTTAATTTTGTTTATTTTTTTTTACTTTTCAGATTGGGCGCCAAAAATGTAATTCGAACAGGGCGTCACACTAACTAGCTAAATGCGTTAGTTTCGAATCTAGAAATCTTCTATTATATTACCTTCATAATAGCTGAGTGGGTGTGATCAGAGGGGGGCGGGGCCCAGTTGACGGGAACTATCTTCGGCCCAAGTCTAGCTAGCAGCAGTCATTATCTATATAGACCTCAAGCTAGCAGCAGTCATTATCTATTTAGACCTCAATAGAATCCCATTGATTTTATTTCTTTGTTTATTTATTACCTGTTTTTTTTTAGATCTACCATCTGTTTCCGTTACACAGCTAAGCAGATAAATAAATATGACTTGTGCATAGTTGAGTACGTATTGATGAACATATGATACATACATGTATAGTTAGAACGCATAATGTTTTATGTGCAGCGTTATGCAAGTGTTACATATGAAACTTCTGTGTCAGGATTAAAAAAAAAATACCTTAGTAAAATTTAGCGTTGTATAAAACACATGGACCACATATAACATATCAAACAGGAAGAGCATTAAACACATAATACATATCAAACAGGAAGAGCATTAAACACATAATACATATCACACAGAAAGAGCATTAAACACATAATACATATCACACAGGAAGAGCATTAAACACATGATACATATCATATACGAAGAGCATCTCTTTTTAAAAAGCCCAGTAATATTTATATTCTGCACATATTGACAGTTGACTATATGTTATGTCTAGTCGGCAATGCAGCAGACTACGAGCTACGTGTAGCCAAATGAAATATGTAGCTGATATCGTGTTATGTATTTGACATATTAAATAGTGTTAGATGTTTATTGTAGTGTTCTATATGTAGTTATTAATGTGCCATATTGGTTGGCAGTGTGCTATCTGTAGCCAGCAATGTGCTAAATATACTTGCAAGTGTTGTACGTACTGTATGTAGCCAGCAATGTGCTAAATATAATTGCAACGTGTTGTATTTCCTGTATGTAGCCAGCAATGTGCTTAATATACTTGCAACGTGTTGTATGTGTTGTCAATGTGTCAAAAGTCGCTATCAACGTGCTATATATTGGTCGGCAGTGTGCTATCTGTAGCCAGCAATGTGCTAAATACACTTGCGACGTGTTGTATGTGTTGTCAATGTGTCAAATGTCGCTATCAACGTGCTATATTGGTTGGCAGTGTGCTATCTGTAGCCAGCAATGTGCTAAATACACTTGCGACGTGTTGTATGTGTTGTCGATGAGTCAAATCGTGGCTGGCAACGCGTACTTTGTGAGCGCTTGAGCTACAGCTAATTAAAAATGAACGCCGTAACAATTCTAATCATGAGACAGTTATCTTGATTTAAAAAAAAAAAAGCAAAATACAAAAATAATAAAAGTGTGTATTGATGAAACGTCTGGGAAGCTCGTGTCAAGTTTCACTTCATTTTCTTATTTACAGACATTGTCCCTCGTTACAGAACATTGCTATCGACACTGCTTCATTTTATTTACAGACACTGTCCCTAGTTACAGAACATTGCTATCGGCACAGCTTCATTTTATTTACATACATTGTCCCTCGTTACAGAACATTGCTATCGACACAGCTTCATTTTATTTACAGACACTGTCCCTAGTTACAGAACATTGCTATCGGCACAACTTCATTTTCTTTTTTAACTTTCACAGCTTTCATTATTACAACTTTATCAAGTGTGTTCAATTATCTTCATAACATACTGTTTTTATGTCAGTATGTATTAATAGCTGTACTCTGAAAAACATTTGCATATAGTTATATTGCCTTAGGTTTGATCAGTATTTTTGGTTTCGGACAGATCCGATTTGTTCATGATTTTTATTACTATTGTTTACGTTTGACTATTTTAAACCGGAATACTGTTGTATTAATTCTTTACTTTCGATTTAACGCAGGACCCACAGCACTATTATTTATATAGGTTGTAATGAGAATAGACTCAATTTTTACAAAGAAATGGTTCAGTCTTAATAATACGCCAACTAAACAACCTAATGGGCCCTCCTAATAGAATGACCCCCCCCCTTACTGTTCTTATTCCTACATAATTTTATTCTTTCAAGACCCCCATCATGCTCTTTTCTCTCTGGGGGCCGTTCGTTCTCTGCAGAGGTACCCAAAATTCAAAAGAATACCCCTGGTCTTAATAATGCATCTGTAAGTGAATAAGGCAAATTTGAGTGTATTTGTGCACAGCTTGGGGGGGGGGGCTGTGTTTGTTACAATACAATTACCAGCTTATAAACTAACCACATAGACTAAAAAGATATAAACAAAAAAATAATTTACTTTATTACAAATAATTTTCCTTATGCAAAAACCAGTGAAATTTATATCAAAAGCAAACATAAATGAAATAAATTAGTTAACGTTATTCATTAAAAAAATGAATTTATATATGACACATAAAAGACAATGTAACATCTTCTCTCTGTTTATAATACAGAAGAGTGACTTCAGTGGCACCGGGTAGAGGATCCTTTTTGAAATAGCCGCCCTTATGCCTAAGCAAAATAAACACTAAATTGATTTAATGCAGACTCTCATTAGTTAATCCAGAACTTTGATTTTTAATACACTTTTCGCCTCAATATCAAATGGTACTAACAATGGATTAGCAAATACTTTGTTCCACATCATCATAGTATTTTATACTAGGCTTTGCGTCGACGTGAATTTACGGTACATGAACAAATATAAATTAGAAAATTTAAAAAATGTCAAAGTACTCACGTGATATTTACAACAGGTTGTGACCTCACCTTCGTGACTAATCTGTGTCCGCTCGACCAATGGAAAGTTGTTGTTTTCTTTAATTTTTTTGTTTTATCAAGTCTATAGTTGTCACTTGATTTAATCAAGTCTATGGTTGTCGCTTGATTTAATCAAATCTAGGATGTTTTTCTAGATATTATCAGGTCTCCGATGTTTGCTTGATTTATCAGGTCTGGGATGTTTGCTTGATTTAATCAAGTCTAGGATGTTTGCTAGATTTTATCAAAACTGGGAATTTTGCTGGATTTATCAGCTATGGGATGTTTGAATGATTTTTCCCAAACAAGCATCGAGCCAACGAACACAGTCTGTTAAAGCCAGAATGTTTCCATCCATATCACATGTAAAATGAACATTTGGTTTTAGTGGCGTTACTGCATTGTCTACAGTTTCTAGACATTTTATTGGATTGCACTGAAATATTTAGTGATGTATATCAACCTTACTCGCCTGTTATAGAAACGGTCAGTAGAGGGTTAATCTTAGACTTTCATGTTTCCTCGAAGCTGTTCATTTCAATATCTAACTAGATATCATAACTCTAACCAGTGATGTTCATCACTCTAACTAGATATCAAAACTCTAACCTGTGATGTTCATCACTCTAACTAGAGATCATAACTCTAACCTGTGATGTTCATCACTCTAACTAGAGATCATAACTCTAACCCGTGATGTTCATCACTCTAACTAGAGATCATAACTCTAACCCGTGATGTTCATCACTCTAACTAGAGATCATAACTCTAACCCGTGATGTTCATCACTCTAACTAGATATCATAACTCTAACCCGTGATGTTCATCACTCTAACTAGATATCATAACTCTAACCAGTGATGTTCATCACTCTAACTAGATATCATAACTCTAGCCCGTGATGTTCATCACTCTAACTAGATATCATAACTCTAGCCCGTGATGTTCATCACTCTAACTAGATATCATAACTCTAGCCCGTGATGTTCATCACTCTAACTAGAGATGATAACTCTAGCCCGTGATGTTCATCACTCTAACTAGAGATCAAAACTCTAGCCCGTGATGTTCATCACTCTAACTAGAGATCAAAACTCTAGCCCGTGATGTTCATCACTCTAACTAGAGATCAAAACTCTAGCCCGTGATGTTCATCACTCTAACTAGAGATCAAAACTCTAGCCCGTGATGTTCATCACTCTAACTAGAGATCAAAACTCTAACCCGTGATGTTCATCACTCTAACTAGAGATCAAAACTCTAACCCGTGATGTTCATCACTCTAACTAGAGATCAAAACTCTAACCCGTGATGTTCATCACTCTAACTAGATATCATAACTCTAACCCGTGATGTTCATCACTCTAACTAGATATCATAACTCTAACCCGTGATGTTCATCACTCTAACTAGAGATCATAACTCTAACCCGTGATGTTCATCACTCTAACTAGAGATCATAACTCTAACCCGTGATGTTCATCACTCTAACTAGAGATCATAACTCTAACCCGTGATGTTCATCACTCTAACTAGAGATCATAACTCTAACCCGTGATGTTCATCACTCTAACTAGAGATCATAACTCTAACCCGTGATGTTCATCACTCTAACTAGAGATCATAACTCTAACCCGTGATGTTCATCACTCTAACTAGAGATCATAACTCTAACCCGTGATGTTCATCACTCTAACTAGATATCATAACTCTAACCCGTGATGTTCATCACTCTAACTAGATATCATAACTCTAACCCGTGATGTTCATCACTCTAACTAGATATCATAACTCTAACCCGTGATGTTCATCACTCTAACTAGATATCATAACTCTAACCCGTGATGTTCATCACTCTAACTAGATATCATAACTCTAACCCGTGATGTTCATCACTCTAACTAGATATCATAACTCTAACCCGTGATGTTCATCACTCTAACTAGATATCATAACTCTAACCAGTGATGTTCATCACTCTAACTAGAAATCATAACTCTAACCCGTGATGTTCATCACTCTAACTAGAAATCATAACTCTAACCCGTGATGTTCATCACTCTAACTAGATATCATAACTCTAACCCGTGATGTTCATCACTCTAACTAGAGATCATAACTCAACCCGTGATGTTCATCACTCTAACTAGAGATCATAACTCTAACCCGTGATGTTCATCACTCTAACTAGAGATCATAACTCTAACCCGTGATGTTCATCACTCTAACTAGAGATCATAACTCTAACCCGTGATGTTCATCACTCTAACTAGATATCATAACTCTAACCCGTGATGTTCATCACTCTAACTAGATATCATAACTCTAACCCGTGATGTTCATCACTCTATCTAGATATCATAACTCTAACCCGTGATGTTCATCACTCTAACTAGATATCATAACTCTAACCCGTGATGTTCATCACTCTAACTAGATATCATAACTCTAACCCGTGATGTTCATCACTCTAACTAGATATCATAACTCTAACCCGTGATGTTCATCACTCTAACTAGATATCATAACTCTAACCCGTGATGTTCATCACTCTAACTAGATATCATAACTCTAACCCGTGATGTTCATCACTCTAACTAGATATCATAACTCTAACCCGTGATGTTCATCACTCTAACTAGATATCATAACTCTAACCCGTGATGTTCATCACTCTAACTAGATATCATAACTCTAACCCGTGATGTTCATCACTCTAACTAGATATCATAACTCTAACCCGTGATGTTCATCACTCTAACTAGATATCACAACTCTAACCCGTGATGTTCATCACTCTAACTAGATATCACAACTCTAACCCGTGATGTTCATCACTCTAACTAGATATCACAACTCTAACCCGTGATGTTCATCACTCTAACTAGATATCATAACTCTAACCCGTGATGTTCATCACTCTAACTAGATATCATAACTCTAACCCGTGATGTTCATCACTCTAACTAGATATCAAATATCTAAACTGTGATGTTCATTACTGTAACTAGATATCATAACTCTAACCTCTGATGTTCATTACTCTAAATAGATATCAAATATCTAACCTGTGATGTTCATTACTGTAACTAGATATCATAACTCTAACCCGTGATGTTCATTATTCTAACTAGAGATCATAACTCTAACCAGTGATGTTCAATACTCCAACTAGATATCATAACTCTAACCAGTGATGTTCAATACTCCAACTAGCTAGATTTGCTGCGTGCAAGCATTTGAATCGCGGGCCAAAAGCGGGTTCAAACATTTGAGAAAAAGGGCCGCGCCAGGACAAATGTATACAGATGGGATGGGCCTGGAACTAATGAATGAAGTTCTCATATGAACTAATAATATAAACTAATGTACTTAAAATTGGACGCGCGGTCGGTTCAAGCAGCCCATTGGGTCGTTCTTAGCCAGGCGGATTGTAATTCGCCAATGTTCGCTTAAGATAATATATTATCACTCTTTATATATAGATAAATAAATATGTATATATATAAATACAGAAAGTCTCCTCATATTATTAGTTATTTTCAATATCTGCCAGACAATGTATATATGTTCATCAATAGGAAGGTTTACCTATCCATTGTATAGTGGGTATTAGTAAACTGATCTAATTTTATTCGATATACCATCTGTGGCTACACTACTCTTGTTCTAGCTGCTTCCTATTATAACGTAGAATAATGCGCCTTACAAAAAGTGGAAATGTTTCTGTAGGCACGGCATAATAAAATTTTATCGGAATACTATAACCTCTAAAACATGCTTCAGATATTTGTATAAATGTATGCAAGAATGATTTTATTCAAGTCGAGCGTTTTACCATACGGCAGTCCGTCCCCATAAATCCTGAGTTGTACATACCATATGTTTAAAATATTTGTATTTATTTATGTTCATTAAAGAAAAAATTCATCATGAAATATCATAATATTTACTCTTAACAGTTCTATAAATATATGACCATACCTGCAGCTAAATGTTAAACAAGTCCGTAGAGAAATGGGTCAACCAGCGATTGTCACATATTGCAAATAATTTAAGAAGGAAATAAGTTTTAATAGATGTTCAAACTCAATAAAGCTATATCTCAATCTCATCATAAGGGGCAAAAAATAAAGTGCCTGAAGAATACTCTCTAATAGTATAGTGAATAGTATAAACTACCAGTAAGTTAGCGTCAAGTTCAACTCACATCCAATAACAGAAAATGGACATATTAATGAATAATCCGATAACAAGTGAATTCAAGTAATAAAATTGTGTCTATAATAAACTGGCCAATCGCAATCAGCTGACAAGACCATCAGCTAATTACAAAGTTTTTTAAAAAAAAAAAACACAAAATTTCCGCAAAGCAGTATCAATTTCACTGTCGTGGAAACAAATATCATCTCGCTGTTGAAATTATTTATTTGAAAAAAACACATTATTTGTTATTCATTTATATTTATTATCACACAAATTTTTTTCTCCAACGCAAAAAAAATCTTTTGTTATTTATTTCATCTTTCTGTTGACTTTTAGTCCTCACAGTCAAAACTCTTACACTCAACCAAAAAAAAAAATATAAAAATGGAACCAAGTTTTTTTCCTTCTTTCTTTCTGTTCTCATTGCGTTGTGTTTTTTAATAGACCCAAACCCTTCCCCCCCCCCCACTCTTTCTTCCTCCAGCCCTTAAATTTCCCTCCTCCCTTCACCACTACCCCCCCTCCCACCGCCTCAATATGCACCACTATGTTTTCTCCAGGGCGTTATGTCTTCCTGCCCAGACTGGATGTGGCGCCCCCAAGTTTCATCTCCACCAGGTGGCTTCAGAGGATCCGCAATGGAATAATACACAACAGGAACAATCGTTTCATCACGGGGTTCTCGCAACTTCAGCCAACACGGGGGAAGGTGGGGGGGGGATATTTTTTTTTTTTAAATTATATATATATTTTTTTTTTTGCTTTAGTCCAAGTTGTTGGTGGCAATAGAAATTTCTTGGTACCACCACATAGGATATGTTAGTATATGAGCATGTAGTAAAACGACATCCTCTAAATTTACCAGCTATGGATTCAGATTTTTTTAAAACATATATATATATATACAGTGGCGTAGTGAGGGGGAAGCAAAGGGGGCGCTACTCACAAAGGGGCGTGAAATGGTATATTATACATATAATATTATATGACTTACGAATGGGGGGGGGCGCTTAAAAGGTATTCTGCCCCGGGCGCGAGTTAAGATCGCTACGCAACTGCATATACACACACAGCTTATTATGAGACAATTGTGGACTTGCATTTGAATGTGTTCGTTTCTGAATCAGTTAAAAACATTTATGTCAAAATGAGTCCCTCAGTTGTGAAGAAATATGCCTTAGATCCAGGAAGGTCCCGATTTGCATGCTATGTTCATGAATCCACCCCCCCCCCAACGCAACCTAACATGTAAAATAATACATTTTAAAAAAAACTGGCGGTGTCGATGACGAAATTCAGTACAAATTAGAGAGATAAAAGTTTTTAACCGGAAAAATCGCATAATTATTTAAATAAATGAAACATTTGATAAAACATTTTAATCCAAAGAACGTTTTAATTGTCGAATGTTATCTTTTTTTTAAAAGACAAATACAGTGGGTATTCGGTTAACGAACTTAATCCGTTCCACAATTATGTTCGCTATCCGAATCGTTCGTTAACCGATCATCGATTTACCATATATGTTAATGGAAATTCGATTAATTCGTTCTACAGATCCTACGAATTTAATTTTTTTTAAAATTTCATGTACAGTACAAGTATAATTTTTTAAGTAAGTTTATTTATTACAAATTTAATACATGCGCACAACTTATTGAGGACTGGTGTCGGGTGTTCCCAGCGGCGTAGCGTGGGTATCGGCCGCCCAGGGCGGAAGACGATTTTGCCGCCCTCTCATTTAGGTATTTCAATTTAATCTATACATTTTTGCCGCCCCCCCCTAAAAAGTAATAAAAAGTGCCGCCCGGTGCGGACCGCACCCACCGCCCCCCCCCCTAGGTACGCCACTGGGTGTTCCGAGAGCCGAGAGGTTTTCGTAAAAATTACAAACAGTTCCTGACTTATGCAAGTTCAACATTCGTAAATTCGGACTAACGTAAAAAAAAAATCTCTCGCGGAACTCGGATGTCAACAGGATGTGGGGTGTTAGTTTACTTTTAGGCCACCTTTGTTAACATCCACAGATGGCCAGGCACGACGAGAGGGGGGTCATTGCCAGGGGGCCCGCATCAGTAAGGGGGCCCGGCCGCCCCGACGATGTCAATTTTTTCACGACTCATTTTTTATTAAGGGGCCCCGCAATGATGTCCTGCCCTGGGGCTCTTGTTGGCTCTCGGCGCCCCTGCAGATGGCGATCGATCAACACTAGCGGCTCCAGGCCACACAACAACAGGTTTTTATTTGAGGCTTTTTGCCTTTTCGTTTGAAGTTAAAAGTTGAAAGAAATTACTCAAGCGTTCCAAGAAATAAACTCGGCTTCCATGCGATTTGAACAAATGGATCCTAACACTTCCCGCTTTTTGAAAGTTCAGAGAATAGTAGAAGACAGACTGTCTGTAGTTTTTGTTCGTTATCCGAATATTGATCGTTGTCCGAACATAAAAATCTTTCCTGAAAGTGTTCGTTGTCCGATTTGTTCGCTGTCCGAACAGTTCGTTAACCGAATACCCACTGTATCATATGTAATTAAAAAAAAAAAGAAAAAAGAAAATAAAAGTTCCCTTAAGCCCCTTAGGGCTCATCGTGGCAGTTGAAATGTAGAATTCATCTGTTTCAGTAGCCTCGGCATATTGAGGTATTGCGTGGCTACCACAACACCC
Organism: Bulinus truncatus; assembly: GCA_021962125.1. Lineage (NCBI taxonomy): Eukaryota > Metazoa > Mollusca > Gastropoda > Planorbidae > Bulinus > Bulinus truncatus. The sequence goes on along the minus strand of JAGDYQ010000063.1, from coordinate 1,012,045 downwards.
AGTCCCCTTTACTACCACATTAAAAACTGGGTGGACTTGGGGGGGGGGGACTTTTACCAGAACCAGATATATTCCCTGGCAAACCAAGATCCCATAGATCTAGGGAGGGGACGGATGGTCGTGCGGTAAAGCGCTCGACTGTCGACCTGAAGGTACCTGGTTCGATCTCCGGTGAAGACCAAGGAAATTTTTCAGGTCTTGACTAAAGTTTCCGATATATCTCTCGTGGTGTCTCCATGGCCTTCACACAAACAAGTGTCCAGGAGTAATAGAGATGAATCGGCCACTCAATAAGAAAACCTCCAGACGACATCACAAAAATGGCTCTGCAATGTAACCCACAAGACCAGAGAAAGGTCGGCCGCAAAAAAAAAAACCACTAGGGGAAGGTCTTACGAGCAGGAGACGAAAAATCTGCAAACAGACCTGGGGGGGAATTGAAAAAGGCCCCACAAAACAGAGTGGGCTGCAGAGTGGCTGCAGAGGCCCTTTGCTCCGCAAGGGATTAAGGTCAAGATATAATCAGAAGGCTGTCACTGAGGTTCGAACCCGAGACCGGTCCGGTGGAAATTTGAGAGCTCTACAGCGCACCACTAATTTAAAATGGAATAACGGTGTAATGAGTAAAGCTTCCCTATTAGCCATTAGTGTAGGTGAGATGTAGAGAACAGCTGTTCCTGTTTATCTCTGCTTAAAGCTGTAAAATAAAATGAACAGCTCTATGCTTCAATACTGCAAACATATTTTTTTTTTTTTACATTCGCCCAAAAATTGAGTATTCCTTACTGTCCAGCCGAATCCATTAATGACCATTCTTTCTCATTTGAGGCGGGGTGTGCCTGGGGGGGGAGGGGGAATCATCAACACCTGAGGTTAAATACAAACGTATTTTAAACTTCTGTACCTGAAGATGATCCAGCCACGCCCTGTTGTAGATGTGTTGAGCAGATTGGGTGAGAGAGTATGAAATTATATTAAGGTTGAGAGTGCGAAAGCAGACTAACCAGTCCGCACAGTCTAACCAATCCGCACAGTCTAACCAATCCGCACAGTCTAACCAATCCGCACAGACTAACCAATCCGCACAGTCTAACCAATCCGCACAGACTAACCAATCCGCACAGTCTAACCAATCCGCACAGACTAACCAATCCGCATAGTCTAACCAATCCGCACAGACTAACCAATCCGCACAGTCTAACCAATCCGCACAGACTAACCAATCCGCACAGACTAGCCAATCCGCACAGTCTAACCAATCCGCACAGACTAACCAATCCGCACAGACTAACCAATCCGCACAGACTAACCAATCCACACAGTCTAACCAATCCGCACAGTCTAACCAATCCGCACAGACTAACCAATCCGCACAGTCTAACCAATCCGCACAGACTAACCAATCCACACAGTCTAACCAATCCGCACAGACTAACCAATCCAAACAGTCTAACCAATCCGCACAGTCTAACCAACCCGCACAGACTAACCAATCCGCACTGTCTAACCAATCCGCACAGACTAACCAATCCGCACAGACTAACCAATCCGCACAGTCTAACCAATCCGCACAGACTAACCAATCCGCACAGTCTAACCAATCCGCACTGTCTAACCTGCCTGCCTGTCTTTTGGTCATTTACTTTTATAAGACTAATTTAACATTGACATAAATAGGTTGATGACTTCTTCAGAGATTATCGTTTAGATTGTTCTAGAATATGAGGCTATTAGGGCCTATTTGGGGCTACTTGGGGCTATAAGGGCCTGTTTGGGGCAATTTGGGGCTATTATGGGCTATTCGGGGCTATTAGGGATTATTTGGGGCTATTAGGGGCTATTAGGGCCTATTTGTGTTAAACTTAACCCTGAATTAAAGTTTATATTTGTTTTGTGTGTGTGTGTGTGTTTATGGGTGTGTCTTGGTTGTGCGTCAGTGGGGTTCTCTTTGTCTGTGATTCTCATTGCATTTATGAGCCCCATTTGTATAGGTTTGTTGCGACGGCTGTCAGCATTTGCTAGCTAGCTGCTTGTTCGCTGTTAGCAGTTAGACAGGTGGTCTTGTAGTCCTGCAGACTAAATAAGACAGTAAAACCTCATCTGGAGAGACAGCACCCACTCACACACACACACACACACACACACACACACACGGGGCATGGAGTGTACTTTTACATCACCGACCTAAACAAATCGATTTGTGTTTTTAGCTCATTTTACCCCTACACCCCCCCCCTCATTTCACAACTTCCCTCCTTAAAAGATTCTCAGTTAATAAAGTGTTGCAGGGGTAAATGGGGGGGGGTGTAGGCCATTTACAGAGAAGACAGGGGGTGTAGCGGTTTGACTCTACTATAGTAGTCCCCGGCTGTCTCCCCTCTCTCCCCCTCCCCCCAACACCTCTGTTGGACCCAGCGCCCACGATCCTGCCAGGCAAGAGAGTACCCCCAAGTACTGTCAAGTTGTTCCATAAGGGAAAGACTTTCTCCCCCTTTCCCCTCGGGCCAGGTCCTTGATTGAGAAACCTCCTTACCCCCCCCCCCCCATCCCCATACACCACACAGTAAAAATAAAAGGCTATGGGAAAATTTGAGCCAAGTCAGGAAGTACTTGGTGTGGATGGAGTGCGGGGGGGGGGGGAAGGGCGGAGGCTTAGGGGGGAGGAGGAGGGAAGAGGCTGAGGATGAAGGGGAGGGGAGAGAGTAGTAGTGGAGGACTCAGTGTTTGGGTTGCACGTGTAACAAGTGTGTTTGTCTGTACAGCACGTACTTGTTGTACATGAGTGTGTCTGAATTTTGGATTATACATTATCTTTCTAATTATAGTTTTGAAAGTTTTAAATATATATTATGTTCGATATATACTTTTTTTTTTAATTTTAGCACATATGAATGTTTAGCAATGCACTTCTTTAATATGCCAGCACATGTGTATGTTGTGCAATGTACAATTTTATATTTTAGAACATGTGTATGTTGTGCAATACAGATAAAATACGTCATGTACGTCGTTTTATATGTATGTCCCTTTGTGTGCATATATATATATATATATATATATATATATATTACTGAGGTTTGATTATAATACACATATCTTTGTCTCAAACTGTCTATCTGGTTGTCTACTTTTCTGTGTGTCTATTCGTTCGTTTATTTATCTCTCTGTCTGTCTGTTTATCTATGCGTTTATTTGTCTGTTTTTCACTCTGAAATAAACTGTATAAAACTGACACAAAGCATATGATATAGGTATGTTCTATAAATAAAAAAAAGTTGACTTTTATATTTGTCGTATCTCATTGTAAATTGACCACACTCTCTGACGACATCAAATTTCAGCTCAGTACAGATGGCGGCCGTAGCACGTGAAAGGTTTTTTCGGTATTGCTATTCCGTTTGTTTTAAAGAATCTGAAAAAAACCTTTTGACTATCACCGGTAATCGAATACAACGTTCAAAGATATATGGAAATGGATGCCTCAACTTAGTGCACTTATTTTGATGAAATTAGATCGCTGCAGATATTATTCCAGAGAAGTTTTAATCTCTGTCAGCAACAGTCGTGATGACATAAAATACTCTGCACGCTATTAAATAGACAGACTAGAGACGCCGGCAGAATTGATTGGCCAGCACGCCTGTAGACAGACATGCGGCTTAAACGGACAGATAGAACAGAGATAGATTTACATGTTTACAGGGTATGACAGACAAAATGATTTATAATGGAGATTGGAGGCTACACGGCTGGCTTAATGGACAGATGGATAGATAAATAGTTAGATAGATGGGTAGGTAGATATATAGATGGTTATATAAATAATAAATAGATTGATAGATAGATAGATAGATAGATAGACAGACAGACAGACAGACAGACAGATAGATAGATAGATAGATAGATAGATAGATAGATAGATAGATAGATAGATAGATAGATAGATAGATAGATAGATAGATAGATAGATAGATAGATAGATAGATAGATAGATAGATAGATAGATAGATAGATAGATAGATAGATAGATAGATAGATAGATAGATAGATAGATAGATAGACAGACATTCATCATTCAGCCACCAATGATAGCAATTGTTTTAGAAATTCTACGTTTGAACTAAAATTTTAGTTAGCAATCACATTATTTTCTTTTTTTTTTTTATCTCCACCTTTCTACCTACCTACATTTCTACCCCCCGCCCCAATCTCCTTCGAATCCCCTCCATGTCTTATGTCCTCTGATCTCAGTTCCGACGACTTTTCTGTAACCCCCCCCCCCACCCTCCCACAAGCCCCTCCCCACCACGGCCGTTTCCCATCAATGGATACATCTCCGACAGCAAAGAACAGAAACAAAAACATGAAGAAAAAACAACAACCTCCAACTGCACCTTCCTGTCCCGCCCCCCCGCCCGAGCTCCACCCCCCACACCCCCCCCCCACACCACACCGCCGCCTCACCGCATCGACCCGCCCCTGTTGCTGGCGTACACCGGTTTGCCTTCTTCTTATATTTTTTTTTTTTTATTAAGTGAAACCAGAGGTCTGTGTACCCTGTCTTACGGGGAAACTGCGAGACGGGGCCCTGAGGGGGGGGGAGGAAGAGATGGGTCGTAGTGTATGTGTGACGGGGGTGGGGAGGAGGAGGAGAAAGGGAGAAGAGGTCTTGAGGGGCAAGAAGAGGAGGTAGTAAATGGGGGAGTGAGGAGGAGAGGGGATAAACACTCATGTGTCTCTGTAAGGATATCTAGAGACAAACCCATGTAGTTCAGTAAGAGCCAGAGTGATCCACTCTACTACGGTGAACTCAACATCATCTTTACACTACGGCTTACGATAAATAAATACATCACTACATAGCTAATGGCTACGATATCTAAATGTCTATAATAAAAGGCAATGCCGATCAGGAAAATTATTATTATTAACTTAGAAACGTTGTTTTCTTTTTTCCATTGTTTCGCATTGATTCACTATACATTTAGACTATATCCCTATTTATATAGCACACACACACACACACACACACATAAACATTTATATATATATATATATATATATATTGTTTGTAACAAAGTTATTAGCAAAATACAATGTTGATACTTGTGTGTGCGCGAATGCAATATATGTAAGGAAAAAATATGAACATTTCATGATAAAATTTATGTGGAAAAAAAAGTACTTTTCCTACTTTACTTCCATGTGTATATTTGTGCGTTGGTCTATTAGTCTCTCTCTCTCTCTCTCTCTCTCTCTCTCTCTCTCTCCCCACCTCACTCTCTCTCTCACACACACGCACACACACTTTTGCTCACACTTATAGAAAAACGAGGCCATCGCTCGTTCCTCATCCACATTTACCCCCCCCCTCCCTCCCCCATAAACCAAAGGGAGACTCTGCCCTAGGGCCCTATATCACGTCAGGACTGTTCTGCACTCACGGCTTTAAACTGGAAACTGGTTTAGCTGCATCTAAGAATTAAATGTACTCATTATTTCATGACTTTCACCCAGACTTCCGTAATAATCTACGCCTGTATATAAGTCCGTAGCGTAGGAAGAGTATTGCAGGTTGTGCGGCCGCAATTGGGAGTTTGGGGGGGGGGGGCGAACTAGGAATGCGCGCCAAAAGAACGCTGTTAAATGCTTTTTGCACTTTTCAGATTTGTAGGAAGGCGCCAAAAAGAATGTAGCTCGCGCAGGGCGCCGCAATTGTTCGCCACGGCTCTGATATCTGTCAACACAACAATTGTCTCACCATGCATCTGTCGCAGCCAACACAACAATTGTCTCACCATACATCTGTCGCAGCCAACACAACAATTGTCTCACCATGCATCTGTCGCAGCCAACACAACAATTGTCTCACCATACATCTGTCGCAGCCAACACAACAATTGTCTCACCATACATCTGTCGCTGCCAACACAACAATTGTCTCACCATACATCTGTCGCTGCCAACACAACAATTGTCTCACCATACATCTGTCGCTGCCAACACAACAATTGTCTCACCATACATCTGTTGCAGCGAAAGACACAAAAAGGATATTGCTTTCTTAGAATCAGAATCGTTCTCAATAACAGGCGAACTAGGTGGCTGCAAAGAGAGCGTCCGAATACACTTGTGCTTAGAGCCATAGAATGTACCGTGCTTAGAGCCATAGAATGTACCGTGCTTAGAGCCATAGAATGTACCGTGCTTAGAGCCATAGAATGTACCGTGCTTAGAGCCATAGAATGTACCGTGCTTAGAGCAATAGAATGTACCGTGCTTAGAGCAATAGAATGTACCGTGCTTAGAGCCATAGAATGCACCGTGCTTAGAGCCATAGAATGTACCTTTGTCTTGTTAAGAAAGGCTCTGCTGGCCAAAGTCCTGTCTCCCCTTCATTTAACATTGTGGTCAAATGGCCTGTCTCCCCTTCATTTAACATTGTGGTCAAATGGCCTGTCTCCCCTTCATTTAACATTGTGGTCAAATGGCCTGTCTCCCCTTCATTTAACATTGTGGTCAAATGGCCTGTCTCCCCTTCATTTAACATTGTGGTCAAATGGCCTGTATCCCCTTCATTTAACATTGTGGTCAAATGGCCTGTCTCCCCTTCATTTAACATTGTGGTCAAATGGCCTGTCTCCCCTTCATTTAACATTGTGGTCAAATGGCCTGTCTCCCCTTCATTTAACATTGTGGTCAAATATCCAGTCTCCACTTCATACAAAACTGTCAAAGTAGATTTCAATATTCATATTAATTCTTCTCTCATTTCATCCCGGTCGATTTCAAGTGAAATTTGATATCATTCAAAAAAGAAAAAGCAACATCTTGTAAGAAAGTTGAAAATAATAGTTACTATCACTTGAACTGTCCGTGGATCATTTCCCAACATAAGTAACAACTAGTGAATGGACAATGTTACAATCAAGTGTGTGTTTTTTTGTCGTTATAACATTCGCCTTTTAATTGACTTCATATCGCATGAATTTCAACACAGAATACTAAAGACATGGACATTCAATGTTGTTTATGTTGTGCAACAACAGGAGCAACAGGAAGCTGCGCAGGGTAGAAATATTGTTCCATCCACGTCAGATGAGCCGAATATGTACGTAACTTTCACGAACATACAAACACTAATTCACGCTAATACACACACGCGCACAGACAGACAGACACAGGCACTCACACATGTACTACACAAGTCCCGTGCAGTGAACACATTGACTTACTTAGCAGATGTTATAGCCCCTCAGTGCGAACTTATTGAGTGTTGAGCTCTGTTACAGAATCATCGCACATGGGGAAGGATTTCAGTTTGTTTTAAAACTCAGTTGTCTGTAATACTAACATGAGCACTTGTACTCACTTGTGCAACCTCGTTGACTCCCTGTAAAGTATTGGGGGGGGGGGGGGGCTGTGGCAAGGAGAAGGGAGAGCAGAGGCGTACCTAGGTTGGGGGAGGGGAGGTTCCAAATTCGAAAGTGCCCCGGTCCCAATCTTGAAAGGGGGGGGGAGCCTAAAAATATTTTTACATTAAATATTAAGTACATTATTTCATGCCATGGTGTCAAATGTCAAAATGCAAGGGCCCTCAAAGAGCCCAGGCCCCCCCCCCAATCTCTAGATTCGGCACTGAGGGGAGGGCTAGGCAGAGACTCCCAGCGATTCATAGGGGCCATATGAATAAACGAATCATGTCGGGGGGGGGGCTCATTTCATCAGATATAATAGGAGCCCCTTTTTAAAATGTGGGGGCTGGGGGGGCGCTAGCTAGGTGATCAGCTAACTTGACTATCTATGAGAACAACTCTGTTTCCCTAGCACAGACGTTTCACGGGCAGCGCCTTGTGTAAGGAAAGGGGAAGGGGAGGTAACTGAGTTAAGGAAAGATTTGGTGGTGTCTTTCCTTCCGAAGATAGTTTGACTGTTACGTGGGTACATGATGTTTATTTGCGATCTTCCACAGAGCCGTTTGAATCGTGCAACTGGCTGACGGTTGGTATATTGGTAGAATACTGTTTATTATAGTATTCGTATACTGTTAGTATATTGTTACTGTAAAGATCATGTGTTGTTCGTGCAGTCAGATCTATAAAATGATCTAGAGAATCGTGGAAGGGGTCAAGCATGATTGTCGTGAACTAGTTTTATTAATAGCAAAATGACCAGTGTAAACAGGAGAGCAGATTTTGATTGGTTGATTTTATCACATGACACGTGCGCAAGGTGAAAGAAGAATTTCAAAATTGAACATTGAGTTAACATTTGATCTCCATAATTTTTTGAGGGAGTTGTCAACACAGTAGAAATTAGTTGTGAGAATAGTTAGTTTATAATTTAGTCGGTTTTAATTGTGTGAATAGTTAGTTTATAATTTAGTCGGTTTTAATTGTGTGAATAGTTAGTTTATAATTTAGTTGGTTTTAATTGTTTGAATAGTTAGTTTATAATTTAGTCGGTTTTAATTGTGTGAATAGTTAGTTTATAATTTAGTCGGTTTTAATTGTGTGAATAGTTAGTTTATAATTTAGTTTGTTTTAAATGTTTGAATAGTTAGTTTATAATTTAGTCAGCTTTAAATAAGTTTACTATTTGTAAAGTGCTTATTTTAAAATGGAAGTTCTATTTTCATGAGTTCAAGTTGTCAATTAAAGATGTTTCTTCTTATTATGATTGCTGTGAAAGTGAAGTGAAAGAAAGAATGCATCTCTGAATTAGTTTTCTACAAAAAAGTAGAACATAATTAGATACTATGACTATATGCGTTTACAATTAAAAATTGTAAATATTGAGAGTATGTTACCGGTGCGAGAAAAACCAAGACGGGAAGACATAGAATAAATCAATATATCTACAGAAAGTAGAAAAACAACGAAACAATGATTTAATAAAAAAAATGAAATCTTAAGGGGAAACATTTCGCAATACTGTAGTAAATATTTGAATTAAATAACAATATATTTTATTAAGAACAAAAAAAATTAAATTGAACTTTTTAATTTTTACAAACGTGATATATTTTTTTTTCTTTTTTTGCTTTTTGCTTTAGTTGAACAGTTTCCGCGCCCTCGTCCGGGTTAGAATGGCCCCCCACATTGCAAACATGCAATTGACAATAATGAACAATAATTTTTGGGTCAGATAGCTATTTTTAGCCCCCCCCCCCTTTCCAGAGGGGGTCAAGAGATACTTTTAGCCACAAGACCATCAAAAATCTTTATTTCTGGTTCTCCCATCGGACTGTAAATGTCACGTGTCTATATATATATATATTGGAGGGAGGGTCGTACATTATAAAGTACAGTAAAAGTAAAATCTATTAATAAACAGTCTAATATAGTTTAACTTACGCAAAATGTAAAATATACCAAACACGAATGCACATAACAATTAATAATTAATAATTAATTTTTTTTTAAAAAAAAAGATATGTCTAGAAAATTAAAAAAAAAAATAAAAATTATTTTCTTTTCAGGTGAACAGAATCATGAAATGATCTTGTACAAGTTGGTCCGGAGATTAATCAAAAGTTCAGTCCCTTGACAGGTAATAAGAGACTGTCTTTGTGTGACACAGTCTCTCTCTCTCTCTTTAGCTTGTTTGTGTTGTGTGTGTGTGTTTGTGTGTGCATGCGTGTGTGTGTGTGCGTGTGTGAGTGTCCAGTTCAATACACTACTGTAATCCACAATTTATTTGTGAGCTGTGTTTGTCATCATTTAACATTATCATTAGCATGAATACAAACAACAGTGAAACCTTCTCTGGGTTGAGAAAAAGGAGGGGTGGGGGTGCGGGTGGGAAGCAAAAGTGGCCCGGGTGGGGGGGGCGGCAATTATGGAAAATGGGGGGGGGGAAGAAACAATAATTTCTTGTGCTTATGAAATGCTAAATAGATATGAGTGAAATTTGCATGTACACAGATAAATGTTTAAACAACGAATTAGTAAATCTGAGGGTGAGTGGTAAAGCAGTTTATAATATGACTTGTGAAATACACAGGAACAAGACGGGCTAGTAGTCGCACATTTCTATTTTATTTTAATGTAAAAAAAAAAAATTTATTGAGAAATGCACAGATTTTAATGGGATAGATTTAACTAGTAGCATTGAATATACTTTAAATAATTGTTGATGCAACATCCATTAACAATATATATATATATATATATATATATATACAGGGACAGCCTAAGACTTATTTTACCGAGTGCTCCAAATCGGGCCCAGTGCCTGGCAGGGGCCCCGCAATTCACAATTAGCATTAATAGTAATAGTTGTTATTGTATAAAAAAAATTAGAAGATGGGCTTCGCAAGCATCCGTTATATTGGGCCCACAATTCGTAAGACCATGTATATGTATATATCATATATAATAATACTCATTTCCAGTGTGCGTTAAAGCGAAAGTAAAGATTTAATACAACAGTATTCCAGTTTAAAATACAACCATGAAAAAAAATCGGATCTGCCCGAAACCAAAAAATAACCTAGCCTACCGATCAAGACGAAGGGGATATAACTCTATGCAAAGGTTTTGCAGGGTACAGCTAGTATATATATACATATGTATTAAAACATATTTATTAATATATTAATTACATAAACCGCACATATACAGCTAGTAAGTTAAAATGGTAATCGCAATCGGAGTCATTTTGCTTTGCATCTTCCCCGCTATTTTTCAACAAATTAAATGACGATGAACGTAAGTCTTAATTACGTCTTTATCAGGCCTTTTTTTTTCTTCCCTGGCTAGAGTTAAAAAAGTGGTTAGTTTAAAAAGTCGACGAATTTCCCGATTGGCAAACAGTGACTAATGCGTTATAATAATGATTATTGTGTGTAGTTATACGTACATATTTCTTTTTCACTCGCAAACAGATTTTACAGTAAAACAACTTCCGCGATTACTAGAATCTGAGGGAAAACATAAGTAGTGGTGTGATCAATTGTTAGCTGTACGTGGCATGATTGTGGATGTGGGAAAACAGAAAAATGATTGTTTGCTTACATTCAGTCGCTTGTTTCAGATGTTAAGTGGTCGTATTACATTGAATGAAATATCATGGGTGCTGGGGGGGGGGGAAGGGGTAGGGCGAGTGAGCAGGCAGGCCCGGAGAAATTGACAAATATGTGAGGACAAACACGCAGTCATTCACATACAGGCGTGTCAAAAAAAGAGTTATACAGACGGTTTTAAATACTCTGTTTGAAAGAGGCAGACCTGAAGCTAGAGGGAGTGTTATATTCGGGGCTAGTGGGAGTATTATATTCGGGGCTAGTGGGAGTATTATATGCGGGGCTAGTGGGAGTATTATATTCGGGGCTAATGGGAGTATTATATTCGGGGCTAGTGGGAGTATTATATGCGGGGCTAGTGGGAGTATTATATTCGGGGCTAGTGGGAGTATTATATTCGGGGCTAGTGGGACTGTTATATTCGGGGCTAGTGGGAGTATTATATTCGGGGCTAGTGCGAGTATTATATTCGGGGCTAGTGCGAGTATCATATTCGGGGCTAGTGGGAGTATCATATTCGGGCCTTAAGACTTTTGGAGCCCATGCTAGAGACTTTATAGATATGAAGAGGCCCCATTAGTTTGAGATTCAATATAGCAATTACTTTTGAAGGCCAGTGTGCGGTCTGCTAGACGGTTTCAAAGTTTATCTTGTCTATAAGTGAAGCTCAGCTCACAAATCGTAGTCAATCGACCTCGCACACGTACAGACTGATGAACACGCACACACACACACACAAACACACAAACACACACACACTAGTCTAACCACATAAACAAATCGAACGCACACACACACAAAAATCTAAGCACATAACAAAATCGAACGCACACACCTACGCACACACACAACCTAAGAACATAACACAATTTAACGCCAAACGCAGAGATTAATCCACACACACGCACACACACACACACACACACAAGACTCATGCACATAAACGCACACACTTACGCAGCAAACCCCACCCACACACACACACACATACCCACACACAGCGCACCGCTCACCGAGAGCAGCACGTGTCAAGAAGCACTCACGATTAGCTTCAGGTAGGTTCCACGCTACATAGATAGTGTCCCAAGTTCTCGGAGACCGTCCTGTTAATGTCAACGTAAAAAAAAAAACCTCGACTGAATTATTTATCAGCTTTATAGCGGACTCGTGAATAAAAAAAAAAAGGAACGAAAATAGAAGAAAGAAATCAAAATAAACCTTTTCCTAACCCTTCCCTTATGTACTGTTTTCAATATCTCGCTTTTTTTTTTTTAGTCTAAAAATAGATTATTCGATGTCATTAATTCGTCATAGACTTGGTTCCTCCGCTCACAAATTTGATTTTTGTTTTTGTTTACATTCACTGGTCAGATGGGGTTTTCCCTGACTGAGTAAACGACACAAAGTGACCAGATTTTTTTAAAACTTCCATATCTTTTACCGTTCTTGGTTATTTTCTGGGGAACAATGGCCGAAGCTGAAAGCAATAATGGGGGGGGGGGGGTCCATTATAAAACCCCCCTGATTGTCATAGATCTGATAGGAATTTTTAATTTAAAGGTTCCCTTCAGATATTGGGGCGTTGCGGGGGGGGGGAGGGGTTGCGATCGCCAAGTGAGCCTGTCAAATTGAAAAGTTCAATCTGTAAATGAAACGTTTTACTTAGCTTCCGACTGCGCTTTTTCCTGAGCTAAAAATAGTATAGTGGGTTTTATAGAAAAAAAACTGTATCGGAAAATCGGAATAAGCATTTATGGTGACGGACGCTCCGTATTTGAAAATAAATTATCGTGTTAACTGGTGTTTATGTTAAATAGTTTTACTTTAAATTAAAAAAAAATTCATTACAAATTATTATTGTTATGTTAAGTAAAGCATTAGAATGTCAATAAATAAATAAACCAAGAAATAATCCAAGAAATAAAACAAGAAATAAACCCAGATATAAACCAAGGTATAAACCTAAAAGGCTACTAATAAATATAAAGGTATCCGTAAATATTACTTTAACATTTCAGATTTTACACACACAAATATATAAAATTATAGAATGAGTGGAATTTATAACTAAATAAAGAGCGGGCAGCAATGAGTGATTCAATATCTTGCACCTCGGGCTCCAACTTAGGAAAGGCGGCGTTAAAGAAATAAGAACTTTGCATTTGAATTGTTATTGACATTTTCTATTTTGTTGTTGTTGTGTTTTTATAGAGAATTAAACTTTTCTTCTTACCCCCAAGTTGCGGATGAAGGTCTATGGGGGGCCCCTAGACGCAGAAGAGAATAATGGGCCCTGTGTGGGGTACAATACATAGTACACACATGTATTATGTGACAAGTACGAAAATAACTCAATGATCAACTTAAATTAAAAAAATCCTTAAATCGAAATACGTTATCCACTCACGATTGCTACACAACTACTACCAATACGTCATCCACTCATGAATGCTACAAACTACTACCAATACGTCCTTCACTTACGTGTGCTACAAACTACGACCAATACGTCCTTATCCACGAGTGTTACAAACTACTACCAATACGTCCTTCACTCACGAGTGTTACAAACTACTACCAATACGTCCTCGCGTCACGAGAGCTACACAACTGCTACCAATACGTCCTCTCGTCACGAGAGCTACACAACTGCTACCAATACGTCCAATAACTATTGTTATTGTTATTATTATTATTATTATTTATAACAAAATCCTAAACTTGCCGTGACACTTTTAATGACATATTGCATAACTGAACAATAAACCTGAACAGTATACCTGAACATTATACCTGAACAATGATGTTTGCTTATATCATCATATAACTAGCTAGTTCGTCGCCGAGCAAAAGTAATTGCAGCAAATATATTCAAAGCTGTATCAGTTCGATACTTCTGTAATCGGAGTCATCTTTGAGAAGCTCTAGACCAGTGTTTCCCAGAATATGGTAAGAGTACCCCTTGCGGTAACGCTATTAAAGAGTTTTGCGGGATTATGCGCTGTACCGGGATACAAACATTGGGTGAACACAGCACGGCTAAAGCGACAAACAATAGCGGGTACTCCTTACAGCGAAGATAAAATAAATAAGGGGGGGGTACACAAAATGTCGAAAGTTTGAGATACACTCTTTAGACAATTATCTCGTGTGTGTGTGTGTGGGGGGGTCTTCTTATGTGGTGATAGATTTTCCTAAACACTACTACTCTCACCCCCCCCCCACTTAAGAGCGGGGCCCTTTGTCGGCCGATCTAATTCCCCCCCCTCAACTCCCATGACCGATACTTTATGTAATGATCATGCCATTGAGTTTCAATATTGACTTCAATTAATCTATATATTACGTACAATTTTTTTTTTATTTTCGTAAAAAAAATGTAAACAAAAATAATAATAATAATTAAATGAAGCGCTTTGTTTGTTATCCGGGTATCAGATTTATAAATTGCAGGGATTCAATTTCTAATTATTAATGAGCTAAAATTATCAAGGTTTGTATTAAATATATCAAAATAAAAATGTTGTAGATTCTCATTAGTTCTGTCAAACCTAATTCTTTATTATGTTCTTTTACGTAATGAAATCTGTTTAAATATCTGGCAAGAAATTAGAAAATTAGAAGAGAATCGAGCGGTCGCTTATTGTTTCTGTCCTAAATGTTTAATTACGATTAATTATTTCGCTGTTTTACTCATTTTTTTTAAAAGATAAGCATTCAGATAATGAAATATAAATGAAATAATATTTCCTCTTGTTTAATATAAAAATGACAGTGTATATTTATATATACTAGCTGTATCCTGCAAAACCTTTGCATAGAGTTATATTTCCTTTTGTTTGATCAGTAGGCTAGGTTATTTTTGGTTTCGGACAGATCCGACTTTTGCATGGTTTGTATTACTATTATTTACGTTTGACGATTTTAAACTGGAATGCTGTTGTATTAATTTTTTTCTTTCGATTTAACACAGAACCCGCACCGCTATTATTTATAAAGATATTCAAACGTCTTTATAACTGTTACTATTTCAGGCACAGAAAAAAAAACATAGTTTCACGGAAAAAGAAACTAAATTTGATTTTCAAAGCTTTTTGCCCCAAAACGATTCGATATGACTTGTATCGTCCTGGCGTTGTCACTACGCATGTCTTTAAGAAAGGAATATAGCCGAAATATGAAGGATAAGAGATGTTTTTCGGACAATAACTATTTATAGATGGGGGTCTCTTAGAACTAAAAGGTTCCCCTCTAGCACCCCAAGTTGGGACATGTTCCTACCAGCGCCTGAAAGAACAGTGTAAATAAGAATAACTTTTTCCCCGCATCAAATGTGCTACTAAAACGCTTTTTTCCAAACTTTAAAGGAATAATATTTCATTCAATTTGGCTTTAGTATTTCTATGACATTAGCTTTTCCATCTGTCTATCAATACATACATATGTGTATATTAAATATTATTATCATACTAGCTGTACCCTGCAAAACCATAGGCTTGATCGGTAGGCTAGGTTATTTTTTGGTTTCGGGCAGATCCGATTTTTTCATGATTGTATTTTAAACTGGAATACTGTTGTATTAATTTCTTACTTTCGATTTAACGCAGAACCCAAATCGCTTTTATTTATATTATAATTGTCAGTTTAGAAGCTTATTAAAAGTAATTTAATCAAATGTTTTTTTTTTTGTGTTTATACAGAAGCCTTTTTAAAAACATACAAACCATTGGCTGTAGGCGAATGATTCTCAAAAAAATTGGGGTCGCGAGCTGACTTGATTTGAGTCGACAAGAATGGTAATAATGAATTAATCAAGATTGCGATAAGATAATTAGGTCAGCAATTAATTTTAGTTTTTTTTTTCGGGAGTCTCAAAAAAACAAACCAGGATTCCTAGCTACTCGCCAAATGCAAAAAGTTTAAGAACCACTGTTGTAGTTGTGTATATACGATATGATAGAGAGGGCTTTCTAAGTGATATTTTCTCCACATATTAAAAGATTATTTGCTTCATTATCCATTTCGAGAATTCAATAAAAAGCCTTTGAAATGGAAGTTCCTTCTACTTTTTCTTTGTGTAGCTTGCATTAACTTATAGTGAACGGAGTAACCGAAGTGACCTAATGAACACATTTACACACCGGCCTGAATCGCACCTCAATTGAACGTATACTTAAATTTAGCTAACACATGTATGAACACTTCTGATTAAACACGCGGTCTATAATATACGTTACTTTAACATGAGCAACGATCTTGAAATTTATGCACAGGGTCAAGGTCGAGAGTTAATCTCAGGGCCCAGGTTCGATCTTAGGTTAGAACTACTTAGAAGCATGGGGCATTTTCATTGTCCTGGTGAAAGTTGGTTTGAATGTCCCCAAGTCTACCAAGTATTAAATGTGTCCTTGACTTTAGCTGTGAAAGTAAAGGCGGCTGGGCGTTGTGCTAACGAACATTATCCTTTTATATGCCGAGAATACAGAATCGGATGAATGTAACACTTCGTCAGTCCGGACGGTCTTAGGGGCTTTGTGAACTTCACTTTACTTTTAAATATACACTTGGGTTAGACTATTACATTATTTTCCCTGTATTCATTCTATGGGGCATCATGTTGATTACATGTTTAAACTTGGCTTAACTTTACATGATACATGTATTAATACAATGGTTTAACTTTCATTTTAATTAAGACATGCACGCTTATTTAACTTACTCTTTCAATTCAAATTTTACATAATTATACACTTATATAAATTGCACATTAATAAATAATTTGTTTAACCTGTGCGTAAAATTAGCATTACACTAGTTTAACTTACAAACTAGCATAATAATGTTAATAATGTTGTTATATTAGTACGCTTATTCACCTTTAAACAAAAATTTAACCAGTAAAAGGAGTTAACGCATGAATTAAACGTGTACACATGTTTAGCTTTGTAATTTAATTTAACCTGTAAACAGAGTTAACGCATGAATTAAACGTGTACACATGTTTAGCTTTGTAATTTAATTTAACCTGTAAACAGAGTTAACGCATGAATTAAACTTGTACACATGTTTACCTTTGTAATTTAATTTAACCTGTAAACAGAGTTAACGCATGAATTAAACTTGTACAAATGTTCAGCTTTGTAATTTAATTTAACCTGTAAACAGAGTTAACGCATGAATTAAACTTGTACATATGTTTACCTTTGTAATTTAATTTAACCTGTAAACAGAGTTAACGCATGAATTAAACTTGTACAAATGTTCAGCTTTGTAATTTAATTTAACCTGTAAACAGAGTTAACGCATGAATTAAACTTGTACAAATGTTCAGCTTTGTAATTTAATTTAACCTGTAAACAGAGTTAACGCATGAATTAAACTTGTACAAATGTTCAGCTTTGTAATTTAATTTAACCTGTAAACAGAGTTAACGCATGAATTAAACTTGTACAAATGTTCAGCTTTGTAATTTAATTTAACCTGTAAACAGAGTTAACGAATGAATTAAACTTGTACAAATGGTTAAGTAAGTAAGTCAATTTAACTTACACTCGCTGATTTTTTTTAAATCACTAGTATCCGCAGAAACATTAGAAATAAACGATGCGACAACAATGACGGCAGCAACAGCGGTGGTGTCGGTGGTGATGGTGTTGAGTTGGTGGTGGTGGTGGTGGTGGTGATGGTCCCAGTGATGACCAGGTGGATCTAACCGCCACCTCACTATCTCACACCAGTGACAGACAGCGGATTGAAGACTTGAGAAAGGCAGACATTAAAGATATGTGTCACTGCCAGAAAGAAAAAAAAAACAACGCGATGGCAGAGCGGCGACAAATGGCATGAGACGGCGACTATGTGCCGACGGCAGCGGCCCGAGAAAACACCCATCGACATTTTTCTTCTCTATTTTAATCTCCCCCACCCCCACATGCAAGTTATCGCGTTCAGGGGACTGCGAGTTTTCCATCCTGCTATTTTATTTTTCAATCTCTCTCTCTCTCTCTCTCTCTCTCTCTCTCTCTCTCTCTCTCTCTCTCTATCTCCCGCCTTAACGATTGTCTCATGAAAACGAGACCGGGATGGGGTGGTGGGGATAACCACCGCGTGCTGTGACGTCAAAAGTTCCAGCGTGTCTTTTGCAATAAAAAAGGGGGGTAACCCGTGAATTTTATTGTTATACTCGTATGAGAAGGGGGAAAAAACATGTTTACAGTAATAAATAAGAAATGGTTTAGTAAGGTTTAACGAACTTGTATTGGAGGTAATAAAGGGTTTTATTTAAAGACGTCTTACTGCGATTAGTTTACATTTCTCTCCTTACCTCTTTATTCAATGCTAACGGATGGACTTGGGATGGAATTTTCTAAGTCCCAGTGGAAAAAGAAGAGTTGTACAGTGATAGCGTGCGTTTGGGGTCGCGGGGTGCAGTGAAGGGGTGAGTTATACCTGAGTTCGACTGACCAATAGCGGTAAAGCGCTCGACTGTCGACCTGAAGGTACCTGGTTCGATCTCCGGTGAGGAGATATAATCCACTAATAATCCCCACCATAACCGATAGTAAAATGGCCATGGAGGCACGACGGGAGACATAGCGGGGGACTTAAGCCATGACCATGAAGTATCCATTGGTCCTCACCGGAGATCGAACCTGTAATAAAGATCGCGATTTGTCTTTCAAAAAAAATTACGAATCCACTGAAGAGTCACCGATGCATCCACACTAGCGTCAATCAGTGTAAATGATAAACAAACAGCTTGTTAATTTAATCCTCGTTTGACTGCCGAGGAAGACAACCTAGTGGACTACAGGTATAATTAAATGGACATCGTATCGGGGGGGGGGGGAATTCATTTGTTCAATCACTTCCGAAACCTACGTTGCTTTCAAATATTTTGGTTATACTTAATTTGGCATTAATTAAAATTTTTTTGCTTTCAATCGCCCCCACCCGCCTCAGTCAGTAACAGTGGTCCCTGTATCAGTGTTCCCTGTATCAGTGTTCCCTGTATCAGTGTTCCCTGTATCAGTGTTCCATCTATCAGTGTTCCCTCTATCAGTGTTCCCTGTATCAGTGTTCCCTCTATCAGTGTTCCCTGTATCAGTGTTCCCTCTATCAGTGTTCCCTCTATCAGTGTTCCCTCTATCAATGTCCCCTCTTTTAGCGTTCCCTTTATGAGTGTTCTCTTAATCATTTTTCGTTTAAGTGGCCTACATAGTGTCTATATTAATTGGCCAATATTAATTGACCAGTATTAATTGACCAATATTATTTGACCAAAATTAATCGCCGCACACAACCTGTGATAATTTAGATGGCATTATTGCTCCCCCCATCCCCCCACTAACCTAAACACACCCCAAACTTATTAAATTCTAGCTGTTGAGGGTGGGCCTTACCTACTCGCCCGTAGTACGCTACTGCATAATGAACAGCCCATAGAAGAAAATACGTCTTAAAATTTGATTACTATCAACATTGTTAAATATTTAAAAAAAAAAAACATCAATTATCCCCCACCTCCCTTCCGATCGGACTCTCATATACAACAGCCACCCACCTTTTCCCCTTCCCCAACCCCCCCTCCCCCACATCCTTGTTATTATAATGGCGGTCTTGTGACTCTGTAGTAAATCAAATCTTAATTTATTACCAGGCAATAATAAACGAGCAGTACCGTATAACAATTTTCACGCAGACGATGAAATCCAGTCAGACGTAGATGAATGTGAGCCGAGCAGACGGCAAAAAAAAAAAGAAAGAAAAAAAAACCAACAACAATAATAATAATTATTTATTTTCAACTGTCTTGGGTTTGTTTCGTTTTTTTTCTTCTTCTTCTTTTTTATAATGTCGTCCGTCAATAACTCCGCCCATTACAAGCACGTGACCTAATTGCTCAGCTAATAGAAGTTGAGTGATGCACGTGCTTCGGAAAGGTCAAATTTCTAGACGAGGTAGGGTTAACCTTGCCTGTTTTAAGTTGCCCATTTTATTGGGAGGGTTGTGTCTATTAGAAATAATTTGAATTGTCGCAAAACGTATTACTTAGCCTATGTTATTAAAGTGTATGGTTTTATTTTCAACAGAAACTAGACGTATGATTTCTTAAATAATTAATAGTCTCTATATTTCGTATTCATTTTTTTTTTTTTTTGTATTTTTTTTAAATTTTATTTTTAGTTGTATTATTAAAAAAAAGGTGGACAAACGAGAATTGAAGACTAGGTCGCAGAAATAAATTCAACCCCTACATAGAGGCATACAGTGGCCTTGGACATTAATTGCCCAGTTCCGCACTGGGCTTTGTCCTATTGGTTCGTTCGTTGGGAAGCGTTGAGAATTTAAGGGCCCTCTGTCGACTCCATACGCCGCCGCTGCAGGGAGGTCGAGGAAACCGTGGAACATGTGCTATATGCATGCCCCGGGCTGGCGGACCATAGGGTGGCTTGCCATAGACCTGTATGGCAGTTATCATATGCTGAGGAAGACGTCGAGTTTAGTATCACGGTTTAAGAGATTAAATCTCATCTCGCAGATAAACAAAGAGTGTTCAAAGAGAGAGAGAAAAATGGGGGGAGAGAGATCTCAAAGAGAGATAGAGTTCAAAGAGAGAGAGTGAGAGTTCAAAGAGAGAGAGAGAGAGAGAGAGAGAGATCTCAAAGAGAGAGATATATCAAAGAGAGAGAGAGAGAGTTCAAATAGAGAGATAGAGAGCGAGAAAGAGAGTTCGAAGATAGATAGATAGATAGATAGATAGATAGATAGATAGATAGATAGATGATAGATAGATAGATAGATAGATAGATAGATAGATAGATAGATAGATAGATAGAAAGATAGATAGATAGATAGATAGATAGGAAGATAGATAGATAGATAGATAGATAGATAGATAGATAGATAGATAGATAGATAGATAGATAGATAGATAGATAGATAGATAGATAGATAGATAGATAGATAGATAGATAGATAGATAGATAGATAGATAGAGAGAGAGAGAGAGAGTTCGAAGAGAAAGAGATAGAGAGAGAGATCTCAAAAGAGAGAGAGATCTCAAAGAGAGAGGGAGAGATCAAATAGAGTTTTTTCAACGAGAGACAGAGAGAGAGAGAGAGAGAGAGAGAGAGAGAGAGAGAGAGAGAGACTGGTCTTGAAAGTATATATAAAATGTCTAACGTATTTAAGCCGGAATGTAAACTCTTTTAAAATTGAAAATATATCATTTTGATGCGCTCTGTAAAGTAACTCGTAGATCTGTATAGAATTTCTGGATTCAGAAATATCTAATATAATAATAGCGATCTCGCGTCTGCGTTATATCGAAAGTAGAAATCAAGAATTCAAAATGGCATCTTAATGGGACATGGAAAATACAAATGTGTGCTGTACCATCCCATCCCATCCCATGGGACGTTTCCCATGAGGTTCCCACGGGAATCCCATTCCCATGGTCTAGCCTGTGAATTCTACACTTCATCCGATGACCCGTTAGGGCTAAGGGAACTTTATTTAAAAACAGTAATAGTTGTTATTGCAAAAAAAACAAACAAACCAGACCTACAAAATGATATATACATCATGGTTCTAGGACTTATGGTTGTTGAGATCTAGGGTGATGACAGACAGACAGACAGACAGACAGACAGACAGACAGACAAAACGGGGACAATAGAGCATTTTTTTTTTCGAAAATGCTCTAAAAATAGAAGAGGCATCGTTAAATTGGGTCGCGCTATTCGCCTGTTCTTGTATATTGCAAACATATTAAATCCAGTACTTTGGAATATGGGGGACAAGACAAAGTATGACAATGTCAATAAACAGGTGTAAGGCGGCCAGGTAATAGCAATATGAAAGGCATAAAGACGATTTGTTTCTAATACTAAGACACTTTGACAAATAACACCAGCAATACACTCATGGCACTCTCTCGAGAGAGTATAACGACTTAAAATTGAATCAATAATGTAGAGGAGAAAACAATGCAGTACATGTTGATGTATCTATAACAACATGTCACGTCTTTACAGAAGGAAGTAAGGTATGCATATGTGTGTGTGTGCTAGAGAGAGAGAGAGAGAAAGAGAGAGAGAGAGAGAGATGGTTTGATCCTGTGTTATTTGATTTATTCAGTAGACATAAAACCACGGCAACAAGTATTTTATTTCAATGTATTATTTCTACGTATGAAAATTTTTTTTTTTTTAATATTTCTTGAATCAAAGGGAGCCGCCACTTGTAGCATTTTATTAGCATCTCTCCCCCACTCTCTCTCTTTCTCTCTCTTTCTCTCTTGCTCAGTCCCCTTTTGATTCACAGACAAGTCACTTGATCCAATTTCAAAATCTCATTATTTCGGTCAATGTCTACTGTCATATTTACTACATACATCCTCCCCCCCTCCCCACCCCTAACCGCCCATTTTTAGCTCTACGCCCCGCCCCACCCCCCTCCCGTCTTCCAGTATACCTGCACTACCGACACCTACACACACACACACACACACACACACACACATATATATATATATATATATATATATATATATATATATATATATATACAACAAAAGCTCCTCTCTTGCAACTTGTTTTTTTTTTCCCTCAATGCAATCAGCCCCACCTACCCACAACGCCTGCAGTCCCCCCCCTCCACCCCGCGCACACACCAATTACTTGGACTGTCTATGAAGTTGAGTTTAAAAAAAAAAAAACCAACTGTTTGATGGTCGATAGCGTGAAACAAGTCTTCAGTAAAATGACCATCGAGATTATAACTAGTTCTCAGAAACATACAACTCAATAAAATGATGGGGTCTGTTCAGATGGGGTCTGTTCAGATGGGGTCTGTTCAGATAGGGTCTGTTCGGATAATTTTCTTCATGGCTTTCTTTGTCAATTTCTATCAATTCAAAAAGAGTCTGTTGTTATTTTCAAAGACACTTTGTAGTTGGCAAGTTTTTAAAATTTTAATAGGAAGGAAGGAAGGGAGGGGAGGGTGGTGTGCGGACAAAGGTGTGGGGGTGGGGGAGTAATAAAAGGGTTGGTTGGGGGGGGGGAGAATTGTTTCATCTGTCGCAGGGTGGGGGGGCATTTTATGTATTTTTTGTTCCTTTCATTCTCGAATTTAAGGCGCTAGCTAGTCAGGCCCGTAGCGTTTTGTCTGCCCCCCTCTGCAAGTTTGCTCTACTTAGTTATTTCCTGCCCCCCCCCCCTGCTTTTGCCTGGCCCCTGCTGTAGAATTTTCACGGTACGGGGCTGTTGCTAGTGATTGGGGAGGAAAAAATGAAGGGTGTGTGTGTTCGAATCACAAAGCGACGATTTTTAACATTTGCTGCTTTTCGTTAGTCACGTGGTATAAGTGATCTAGGACCTTAATTGGTTCCACTTCCGTGGTCATTATGTTTTGTTTCTGTAATAAAGAAAAAAGAAAAATGAATCACGAGATACGAAAATTTTCTTTTTTTCTATTACGGCGCTTAGGTAGGCTAAGTAATTTGATTGCTTGGTCGCTAGATAACTACGTAGCTAGATAGTTTGAAAACTAAGGGACTGGTAGCATTTTTAGGTGGGAGGCTAGAAGACTAGATGGTTAAACTGTTCTGTGGCTAGAAGACTAGACAGCTAAACCGCTAGGTGATTAAATGAATAGATGGCCAAACGACTAGGTAGTTAGATAAATAGATATCTCAACGACTAGGTAGCTAGATGAATAGATGGCTAAACCCGAAACTTAGCTCTGTGGTCCAGGCCTTAGATACCAGATAAGGCCACAATCAGCTTATAAGATGTGTTTCGTATTAAGGAAGACAAAACAGGACATAAAACACACACACACATATACAATTAAACACAGCGCACACATTCGAATCGACACGTTTCTCCCACACTGATGCACGGCTCCCAGCTTTTTGTACCAGTCAACCCGCATCCAGCAGCCACATTTCCATACACACGCGCGCACGCACACACACACACACACGTTATGTGTTAAGTAAACGACGCGCAATATCCACACGTGTGTGGGTGATACCAGGAAACTTCGATTTCTCATTGGAGCAGAATTATAAACAGCTTATGCCTGGGTGTAGATAGATGTAGCGCACTTTTAAATAACCGAGCAACCTTTAGTATGTAACAATAACACTGTAAAAATATTGTAGCGTGCACTTTAAGCGCAAGTGAACGGGCTACGGTATTAGAATAAAAGACATAATGCATAGATACATATGAATGACGCAAAAAAAATTGTACTTAAAATTTATTAGACTCAAAGGTTTCAAAATGTTTATTTATTTGCCAGGTAAACCGTAACAAGTTTGCCCCTTAAACCATTACATTTGCATATTTGCCAGGTAAGCCATAACAAGTTTGCCCCCTTAAACCATTACAATTGCAACCAGAGCCGTTTTTAAGTCTGTGGAAGCCCTGGGCAGAATTATAGGCTCTACGCCACACTACATGTCGGGGAACCTCTTAGCGCTAGATTAAAAAGATATTAATTTTCTTAAGGGGCCCCTATGGCAGTGGAGATGGGGGAAGGGGGGAGGGAGGGGCTAGTAGATTTTCTTAATTGCCTGTTTTATTCTAATTAAAGGGCGAAAATAAGTTTGCTGTCTAGTAATTATTCAATGATCAATAGAAGCCAATACGAGAAATTATATACATTCTCCACTTATATTGATTATATAAATAGTTGAACAGACAGATATTTATTTTCTAGATAGACAGCAGAGCATATCTATTAACACCGACAGACAGACAGACTGAAAGATAGATATATAGATATATAGACAGACAGACAGACAGACAGACAGACTGAAAGATAGATATATATATATAGATAGATAGATAGATAGATAGATAGATAGATACTTTTTGCAGAGACAGCCTAAGCGCAGTGTCATATGCGGGGCCCGACAGCCGCAAGTAAAGGTTATGTATTGCATCACAGAATGCCAGTGTCCCCACTCAGTCGAGGGGCAGGCACTCCCTTGTGTTAAAGTTATAACACACAGCATGTCAATCACACACAGCATGTCAATCACACACACCGTATGTCAATCAAACACATCATGTCAATCACACACAGTATGTCAATCAAACACATCATGACAATCACACACAGTATGTCAATCAAACACATCATGACAATCACACACAGTATGTCAATCAAACACATCATGACAATCACACACAGCATGTCAATCTCACACAACATGTCAATCAAACACATCCTGACAATCACACACAGCATGACAATCAAACACATCATGACAATCACACACAGCATGACTATCACACACAGCATGTCAATCAAACACATCATGACAATCACACACAGCATGACAATCACACACAGCATGACAATCACACACAGCATGTCAATCAAACATTATTTCAGCTCACCTCGCAAACAATAACAATGAGAAGAATTTACAAGCACATGTTTTGTACATCCAGAAAAGGAATTGATACAGTGCCATACAATTAACAAAAACAAAAATCAATTTCATTATTGAATCATCGATATCTTAAAGACGTGTGATGATGATGATGATAGGTAATAATAACATATCACCTCGGCAATATTCATGCACTTTTAAGTTTTACCTGCATCGCGAATTAAATTTGACGAATTTAGGTCATATGTGATCAAAACAAAACCTAAAATGGTATTCAATACTCACAATAATTAGTAAAAAAAAAACAACACATGAAATGTCACCAAAATCGCTAGGTAGAACTAGAGAACACTGCGACACTTAATTCCAAAGGCTATTGATTCTGTTGTCTTTCCTCCCTCACAAAGTCCAAAGCGTTTCATCTTGGAGAATTCAGATGGGGCGACACGGAAAAGTACGTTATCTAACTAGGTCAATAGGGGGGGAGCTAGGATCGTGACGTCACAGCCGGTCTCCCCCGAAGGAGGGGGGTGAAAAAAAATGTATCTGGGACGGCGGAAGCCTACCGCTATGACGTCGAAATCTCACGTGATGTCTCTGTCGCGTAATAATTTCGATGGCGCGGGAGGTTGGGATAGATAGAGAAGTAGGGAGAGAGAAGAAGTGACGTATTGGTTTTTTTTTTTTAGGCGGAAGGGTGCTGAAATGGGTGGAAGGGGTGTAGGGTGACGGCGGGATGTTGTATGCTGGGGGAGCTGGTGGTGGTGGTGGTGATGGGGAAGGGTTGAGGGCGGTAAGTTTTGATGTCGGGGTGTGAGAGACAAAAAAAATAAATAAAAACAACATGAATTCGTGGCGGGTTCCGTACTCTGGAAATCAATAACGACAAATCGATCAGCTAGATGCCACAGGCTTGCGGTGATGGCTTGAGCCGTAGACTCACCAAGGTCTGTCTGGTGTGAGTGGAGGAGGAACTCTTGTACTTCAACTTCATCAAAGGTGCAAGTGCGCACACAATCCAAATAGCACACATACCTCATATACTCCCATCTATCCGGTCTATTGTTGCTTGTTGGTTTGTTTGTTGCTTTTTTTTTTTTTTTGTATTTTGCTAGAGAGCGAGCCGGATAATCAAATTATATTGATAATTTGTCATCCGGTCCACATTTAAATAATAAGACTCCACTTTCTTTCCATAATTTCTCACAGACATTTTTGTATGTATGAGACAGATAATAAAGAGGCCGGATAAGGACGATTCGGAACATTTGTGTTAGTTATCTGTTCATATCTCTAGATTCAGAGCAGCCGCTGTGGGGGGGGGGGGAACATCCCGGATAATAGTTAGGGGGCCCTAGTCCTTGGGGGAGGAGGGATACTATTTGTATTTTGCTGCTAAATGGGGGGGGGGGGAAGCTCCAGAGGATCCCCAACTGATATAGTCAGGGACCCGAAAATTCCTTAATGCAGTCCTGGTACAAGTATCCTAAGGTAGCGCCCCCCCCCCCTTTCTAACTAATCGATGTTCAGCCTTAGAAAAATGCTAGCTTAGCCGGCGCGTTGCAGAACGTTTTGGTTCGGATCCCAAACCTTCTTGTTGGTCTACAGATATCTGACTAATAGTGACAAATATGTGGTGTAACCAGGAAATCCACCGGTCACGCCTGAGCTGGGGTTGGTATTGAAACTGCTCTATAGACAATTACCTATCAAAGGCTTTTGGTTCCATTAGGTACCTGCAGACAAAAGGTATGGCTTACATTTGACATCATCGGATTTTATCAGTACCTTGATAAACTGAACTCAATTCAGTAAATTCATCTCTCACCCTTCCCTGTCTCTCTCTCTCTCTCTCTCTCTCTCTCTCTCTCTCTCTCTCTCACACACACACACACACACACACACACTTACACACACACACACACATACACTCTCTCACTCCCTTTCATTTTCTCTCTATCACACAAAACACACTTACATTCACCCACACACATAAATATAGATAGATAGACAGACAGAAAAACAGACAGATAGATAGATAGATAGTTAGATAGATAGATAGATAGATAGATAGGTGGATAGATAGATAGATAGATAGATAGATAGATAGATAGATAGATAGATAGGTGGATAGATAGATAGATAGATAGATAGATAGATAGATAGATAGATAGATAGATAGATAGATAGATAGTTAGATAGATAGATAGATAGATAGATAGATAGATAGGTGGATAGATAGATAGATAGATAGATAGATAGATAGATAGATAGATAGATAGATAGGTGGATAGATAGATAGATAGATAGATAGATAGATAGATAGATAGATAGATAGATAGATAGATAGATAGGTGGATAGATAGATAGATAGATAGATAGATAGATAGATAGATAGATAGATAGATAGATAGATAGATAGATAGATAGATAGATAGATAGATAGATAGATAGATAGATAGATAGGTGGATAGATAGATAGATAGATAGATAGATAGATAGATAGAACTTATTAGCGCAGATGAACCCTGAACCAAATAAATTCTACTTGTGGCCTCAGTTTGTTCAGTCTGGCCAATTGGGGAAGGGGGGAGGGGGGGGTTTGAAGGGAGGAGACACAGAAATGCAACCAGGTCTTCTAAATTATGTCCCGAAATACCACGACAATGGCTTGTTGCTACTCGCCCTTTCCCCCCCCCCCTCCCCCATATACATTCAATAGAAAAGCGAATGCTCTGGATGCATCAAATCACCATCCCATCGTCCACAATCACCCACTTCCTATACACGCGCAGACACTCACACATACAGACTCACACACACACACACCCAAAAAATACACACCCTACAAACACAATCGTCACATACAAATAAAAAAAAAATTTAAAAACCCTATTGGCAAACTGCAAGTGTAACCGCATCGAGTGACAACAGCTACGTATAATTGATTCAATTCAACAGTTCCTTTCCCTTGCCACCCCTTTCCTTCCCCCCCCCACTCAAGCCCCTCTCTTCCAATATCCTCTGTTGTGCCTGAATACACTGGTCCCAACAAGAATTATAAAGATAAAAAACTAAACACACACACACATACACACAAAACAAGGAACCAATAAGAGAGAGAGAGAGAGAGAGAGAGAAACTACTAGCGATGATATAACAGAACGAAAAAAACTAGTTGGTTTAGAGATTACCCTAGAGGGTGTACGAAAAAAAAAATTTATTTAGGTCAGGGAAGTTGGACTGAATAGACCGAGAGAGAGGGGGAGGGGGAAAAAAATAAACAAATGTCGAGGCTATTTCTGTCACCTTTCTCGGGCAGCTTGTGCGTCATTCTGACGTCATAGAAATCAATAGCTAAGGCCATTAGCTTGGACGGTAGCTCGCCGGTATTTCCTCTGCTAATCTAGGCTGGGTGATCCCGACCTCGTTTCAAACTGGTATTTTTTGTTATTACATTTTATGTTATTTTTTAAAATTCCTACTAGAGTCCTTTCTCAGTCGCGATTGGCGTGTCTCCTATTCCGACATCCATCTTTCTGTCTATCTATATATATTCTAACTATGCACATATCATTCTGTCTTTCTATCTAATTCACATCTATTTCTCCATCTCTTATTCCCCTCCATATCTCTATGTACATGTATAGTCTACGTGGACAGACGAATATTTTAAACCATTCTGATATCAGTATGATCTGCACGATTCTGGTACATAAAACTGCAAAGTTTAAAGAAAATTCTAGAAAGATGCAGATTACAGGTTGAAATAATGCTAAAATATCCCATTCCGAAACACGGAAAAATGCTTTGATAATTGTAATAACCAATTAAGATGTATTATCACTAATAGATAGATAGATAGATAGATAGATAGATAGATAGATAGATAAATAGGTAGATAGATAGATAGATAGATAGAAAGATAGATAGATAGATAGATAGATAGATAGATAAATAGATAGATAGATAGAATGATAGATAGATAGATAGATAGATAGATAGATAGATAGATAGATAGATAGATAGATAGATAGATAGATAGATAGATAGATAGATAGATAGATAGATAGATAGATAGATAGATAGATAGATAGATAGATAGATAGATAGATAGATAGATAGATAGATAGATAGATAGATAGATAGATGGATGGACGGACGGATGGATGGATGGATGGATGGACGGAAGGATGGATGGATAGATAGATAGATAGATATCTCTTAGATCATATAAATCACTATGTGACGGTTTTTGTAGTGCCCTTTTTCACCCCCCCCTTCCCCCACCATAACTGATGGTGCAATGACCATGGTGGCACCACGGGTGACATGGAGGGAACTTTAACCATGCTCTGAAAAATTCTCTTGATTCTCGCCGAAGGTCAAGGGCCGATCGCTTTACTGCACGACCATCGATTGATTGGATTTATTGATAGAGGGGGAGAGAGGACTCAAGGACTCGAGGTTCTGAACCATTTTAGCAAACTGTACCCCCGACGGGTGCGGGAGTATGTCCGCGTGTACCCCATCACACGTGAGTTGGCGAGTAAATGTACTTATATTTTCATAATGGTTTTGTGCTCACATTTCTAATGCGATACCCGGTCACGTGGTCTGGTGAAGAGTCACTCGGCAAACTGGCGACCTTCTATAAAACTGTTCATTGTTTAAAACGATGCGTACCCCACGCATAACTTTTGCCGTATCCCTCGGGATAAATTGAGAGTGCTCAAACAGAGGGAGAGGGAGTGTGTGTGTGTGTGTGTGTGTGTGTGTGTGTGTGTGTGGAGGAGTTACTTTCATTTGTCATCGAATTGCACAGTTTTGTTTTTCATCAAACAGCCTGTCATTTGACATCAGTACCTGACATTAAATGTCACGACTATCATGTTTTGAAATTTTGAAAACGGATAATGTACAATATTTATTTGTTTCGCTGGAGTTTTTGTTTTTTTTTCACCACGGGAGACATATTTCACGCCATCACTAGATACCCCCCACCCCACCCGGGTCTCTTGTATGTGACGCAAAGTCACACTGTCATTTAGCGTCATGTCATGTGACGCTGTTGGCATTATCTATGCCATAACCTGACACCAATCAAAAGAGTTTGGATATATATATATATACATATATATATATATATATATATATATATATATAAATATATATTGGGAACTGGTCAGCAAAATCGGGAAGTGGCCAATATCACATCACATTGACCAGCCAAAGTCCAATCTTTACTAGGTTTCGGGATTTGGCCAGCCAGTTTGCTAAATGGCATGTGGCTATCTGGCCAAAGTCGGAAGAAAAAGGTCATGAAAGATTTTGGGTGTTTCTATACTGTAATGATAATCACATTATATTGTCCAGTACATCGGACATTGGCCACTCACTTCGGCCTAAATGCGAAATGGCCAGCCTATTCGGGAACAACTGGCCGAATTTCGGGGCTTGGCCGTAACATATATACATATATATATATATATATATATATATATATATATATATATATATATTTCATTTCCCTATATCGTATGATAAAACTGCAGCGTTCAAACTAAATTTTGGACTTTCGCTTCCCCCGGACAACTAGACATAACCGTATTCATGGATAGGAAAAGTAGGCGACTTAAAAAATCCCCCCCCCCGCTACGTAAGGCCCTAACCCTTTTACTTTTGCGATGACGCAGCAATAAAGAATTTAAGTTTAATCTGTTGCTATTCAAAAATGAAATAAAATTTTACTGATTTTCTTGCTAGTAAAGATATATTTAATAGGTTGAAATAGACTGCAGACTTTCATAAATGGTTGTCTCAGGAATATTTTGAAGATAAAGCGACTAGATAAATTTAGGAACGGGTGGTCGTGCGCTACAGAGCGCTCGACTGTCGACCGGAGAGTCTTGGGTTCAAATCTTAGTGAGAACCTTGGTAATTTTTTCAAGTCCTGGTGTAAATCCTCCAAGTCCACCCAGCTTTATAGGTGTACCTGATTTAACTTAAGGGAGTAAAGGCGGCTGGGCGTTGTGCTAACCACACAATCCCGTTATATGAAGAGTTTACCTAAACAGATGAATTCTACACATCATCTGCCCATTTGGGGCCCATAGGGGCTTAATGGAACTTTATTTTACAACCGCGAGCCGCTTAATCAATAGTTGTATTTTTTTTCCGGTAGGTGTGTTTTCATCTGTTATGCCGTCTACAAATCTAAAAATAAAGTTGTCAATATTAGCTTTAAAGCAGTTAAATTATTGCATATAAACATAATTCCATGCATACTTTCAATATATTCACAATTTCACATACATATTTTTAAAAAATAAAAATGAAATGATAATAATTCAATGAAAACAAAAATTCTAAAACTTTATTTTTTTTTTTGCGAAATTAAAACTTTTCTCTACGACGTATCGATGGTGTTGCACCGTGCAGGCGCAGCTGTAGAGTCTACGTGAAGTGCGAAAGTCAACCCAGCTTAGATGGATGCATTTCGTTAGTTCGGGTTTCTCTGGCGTCGTGCTTTTCACCTACCTATATCTCCCGTGGTGCCTCCCTGGCCTTTGCACTATCGGCTATGGTGTTGATGTAATAAACGGTCCCATTTTGTGGTTATTTAATGATCCAAAAGATAAACCAACACTTTTTTTTCCTCACAGGAACTTAACACGACATTTTTTTTATCGCTGACCAATAGTGTTCTACGTAACACCATTTCCAGACCGTCGGGCTGGAAACAACTACAGATTAGTGGTTTAGGGACACACACACACAAAATGATGTTTAGTTATTGAGACAATGTTAAATTAGGTCCATACCGGTAATGAAAACTGAAAATGTAAACATTTTTTTCTGGTCACCACTGGACACATGAAGATTTTTTTTCCGCTATTACTATGTCCAGTGTGATGTACATGTAAACTGTGCTAAATACAACAGCGGGTAATCTTATCTCTACTATAATAAAAGTACTGGAGTTCGAACCCGATCACTACAGGAGCCTTCCATCACTCAGCCATCTGATATAACAATTAGCGTTCCCAAGAGTGAAGATGCAAGCAAAGAACTTGCACTGTGCATAGACATAAATAAACTCATCTGTAATGTCTAACTTTGACAAAACAGCGACATTCAAAACCGGGCATAGATTTTTCAAAGGCATCATAGTATTATGATATTGAAGAGTGAAAATATATTTATATTTTTTTTTCTCCTTTTTGTTTTGTTTTGTTTTGTTTAATTAAATATATTCATTTTGCAATCTTTATTTAAAAAAAAAAATATTTATTGCTCAATGTTTTCTGTAAGTAATTTATTGCAGTGAACTTGATAAGATGCCATGAGAATAGAATAAAATCTAAATAACAATTTAATCCTGTGGGGAAAAAAAAAAAACATATCCCCCACCTTATCTTCTCGTAACTTGATGGTGGTTGGGGGGTGGGGGAGGTATGAGGATAGGGACTGTGGAGGGAGAGGGGGGGTGTGGGAGAAGATGGTTTGAAATTATGAAGAAAAAAAAAATTCCAATGAACAAATATCTTGAAAGCTTCTCAACTCAGAACAGTTTAATTTCAAATGTCATCCTCGCTGAATTTATTGCAGGGTCGATTTTAAATTATCATTATAATTATAAAAAAAAAATGATTTCGAAGGTAAAAGAAAGTGAGCAATATGACACTAAATGACACATGACATGCTTGTCTATGATAAGAGGATAAGTTTTCTGAGGATAATTTATAGTAACAGAGAAATTGGAGTTCGGTGGATTACATAGGGGGAAAGTGTTAGAGTCGAGTTGCATTGATTAAAATAGAAGCGTATAGGATTGGTAGTAAAGGAAAAGAGCCCTTACGTCATAGTGGAAGATGAGCAGTAGAATTTTTCTTGTTTATGTAGCCACGGCATCTGAGGGGATTGTTTGAGTATCTAATAGCCCTCACCCCCTCCACACCCCCGAATGTAAATTCATTAGGGCCCCCTGCAAAGGTACTTGTGCTAAGGGCTAGCCAACAAAAATGTCGGAACCGTTCTGCCTGTCATCATTAAATCCTTATCTTTGGTTTGGTTAGGTTGTTTTAGTTTACATTCCGACTGTGCCAGAAACATGGAAGCATCAATAAGGACATGAATAACTGGCATCACCTGGAAGTCGAACCCGTAACTGGCTCCAAGCTGACCCAGGCCGAAATCACCCAATGGTTATTCAGTACTGTGTGTCATATCAAAAATATAGCGCTATTGGTTTATGGTATTATTTCTTTTACTTAACGTTACTTCGTACACGCCACGCCTCTCTCTCTCTCTCTCTCTCTCTCTCTCTCTCTCTCTCTCTCTCTCTCTCTCTCTCTCTCTGCAGCTTCCCCTTTCTCCTTACTATTTCTCTACCTCCCTGCCCCTCTTCTATCTCTCAGCCTAATTATTTCTACAATTCTTCTTTCTATCTTACTTTAAACCCCACCTTCTCTCACTATATATATATCTCTCTCTCTCTATCTATCTATCTATCTATCTATCTCTCTATCTATCTATCTATCTATCTATCTATCTATCTATCTATCTATCTATCTATCTATCTATCTATCTATCTATCTATCTATCTATCTATCTATCTATCTATCTATCTATCTATCTCTCTATCTATCTCTCTATCTATCTATCTATCTATCTATCTATCTATCTATCTCCCTCTCTAACTATCTCTCATCTTCAATTGTACGATTCACTCTTCCTCCCCCACCCCTTCCATCCACCCCCCACCCCCACAGTCGACACATACAAGTAAACATTCAAGAACCATGTTTTTTTTTCCACCTCTTACATCGACTTATATAGGTTATGCGGGTAATTTCACCGTCGTCAAGGACGCTGCAGTCAGTGATGGCTGGAACTGTTATCATTTACTGGTAGATGATTGCGCAAGGTATAAACACTTGAGGGTTGCGGTGGGGGTGGATAAGGGGTGGGGGGGAATGGAGTTACGTGATACAGCCTTTGTTTGAGGGAAACTCGAACTAATAGTATGGAAGGGAATGGGGGGGGGGGGTGATGAGGGGGTACCTTTAATTATTGTGTTTTGTTTGTTGTTTGTAGTTTGAATATTATTCTAGGTCACTCCCTCCATCCCTGTGTCCCCCACCCCTTCCTCATTCATTGCGATGTAAAAAGTCTCTGATCACGTGATTCAGGTATGCTTTGTCTGGGGCGGGGGGTGGGGGTAGTAGTGGGAGAATGTTCAATCGTGATTAGTAGCAATGGTGACTATGTGTCTCTGAAGATATAGACCTCACACGTATTCATGAAGGTCACATGATCTTGACCGAAGCTATTTTTAATTTTATCTCCCCCCCCCCTTTTTGAAATCGTGTTGGCGCCCACCAACCATGACTTTCACGTGGCAGGAGATTTGAGGATGGTTGAAACATTGTACGTGGAAGGAGATTTGAGGATGGTTGAGACATTGTACGTGGCAGGAGATTTGAGGATGATTGAGGCATTGTACGTGGCAGGAGATTTGAGGATGGTTGAGACATTGTACGTGGCAGGAGATTTGAGGATGGTTGAGACATTGTACGTGGAAGGAGATTTGAGGATGGTTGAGACATTGTACGTGGCAGGAGATTTGAGGATGATGAGGCATTGTACGTGGCAGGAGATTTGAGGATGGTTGAGACATTGTACGTGGAAGGAGATTTGAGGATGGTTGAGACATTGTACGTGGCAGGAGATTTGAGGATGATTGAGGCATTGTACGTGGAAGGAGATTTGAGGATGGTTGAGACATTGTACGTGGCAGGAGATTTGAGGATGATTGAGGCATTGTACGTGGCAGGAGATTTGAGGATGGTTGAGACATTGTACGTGGCAGGAGATTTGAGGATGGTTGAGACATTGTACGTGGAAGGAGATTTGAGGATGGTTGAGACATTGTACGTGGCAGGAGATTTGAGGATGATTGAGGCATTGTACGTGGCAGGAGATTTGAGGATGGTTGAGACATTGTACGTGGAAGGAGATTTGAGGATGGTTGAGACATTGTACGTGGCAGGAGATTTGAGGATGATTGAGGCATTGTACGTGGCAGGAGATTTGAGGATGGTTGAGACATT
This sequence comes from Bulinus truncatus, assembly GCA_021962125.1. Lineage (NCBI taxonomy): Eukaryota > Metazoa > Mollusca > Gastropoda > Planorbidae > Bulinus > Bulinus truncatus. The sequence continues at coordinate 976,491 of JAGDYQ010000063.1, read as the reverse complement.
GTACGTGGCAGGAGATTTGAGGATGGTTGAGACATTGTACGTGGAAGGAGATTTGAGGATGGTTGAGACATTGTACGTGGCAGGAGATTTGAGGATGATTGAGGCATTGTACGTGGCAGGAGATTTGAGGATGGTTGAGACATTGTACGTGGCAGGAGATTTGAGGATGGTTGAGACATTGTACGTGGAAGGAGATTTGAGGATGGTTGAGACATTGTACGTGGCAGGAGATTTGAGGATGATTGAGGCATTGTACGTGGCAGGAGATTTGAGGATGGTTGAGACATTGTACGTGGCAGGAGATTTGAGGATGATTGAGGCATTGTACGTGGCAGGAGATTTGAGGATGGTTGAGACATTGTACGTGGCAGGAGATTTGAGGTGATTGAGACATACTGTGATTGATATTTAAGTCTCTTATTAAGACGTTATATATGTATATGTGGAAACGATTAGAAATCAATTAGCAGTGTCACAGCCAGATAAACTTTAACCAACATAGGTGGGGACACTAGTAGGAATTAGAGGTTACAGTGGACACTAGTACGAGTTAGAGGTTACGATTTGATGATATTATAACGCAGTAAAGGCCCCCCTACCTATATCGCCCCCAGCTAGAACAAGGGTAGGTAAAATCTTTGAGTCGCGGGCCAAAGCTGGGCTCGTAAATTTTATTAGTGGGCCGAACAAAAAGTCGATAGATGGAGTGTTGAATTAATTCAAATGAAAGTAAACGGCACAACGTTAAATGCTAGTTTCGGGCTTCACTCTGAAAGAGTTGAGGGCCGCATCAAACAGTCCGTCGAGTCGGATTTGAACCGCGGGCTCCTAGTTTGCCCATGGCTAAGATAAAAACACAAAGTGGAGACCATTGGGGAGATGATTCCGTACGCCACAATGATATTTACGCCACTGTTATTGAATTTGTCGCATGCATCGACGTATCGAACACTGAAAACAGGTAGACACGAGAAACATGCAAAAAATACTTAACCTTTGGAAATTATGATTCTTTTTATTGAAAAATAAATGAATTGGCATGCTGTTGAGTATCGATGACAAATGTAGATTAAATTCTTACATACGACAGAAGTTTCTCTTCAATATTTATTAGCTCTACGTCATCAATAAGCCATAGCTATTTGCATTTCATCAAACATTTGAGTTTTGGACATAACATTTTAATAATTGCATTTTTCGACGTAGTGGATGCCACAGCTCTTGTTACATTCGATAGAATAGCTGACATAAAGGGGAGACCATTCAGGAAAAAAAATTGCAATATGAAAGTGATAAGCCAAAAATAAATTAAGTGCATAAAAATTTGGCAAGATTCTTCACTTTCACTAAAGCAGTTGATTGGTTAATGTGTGACAATTTTACTAAATATAGCCCCGCACTCCTCCACTCAATGGACAAGCTTCAACAAAGTTTTTTTCAAGGTAATCATGTTTGCAATATTCTTTTACAACATAGTACAGTATTGCCGGTGGGACGGATGTCCGAGTGGTGTAGATACTCGTCTGTTGACCTGAGAGCTCTGGGTTCTAGCCTCGATTTGAACCATGGAATTTTTCCAGGTGTTATTTGGGGTAATGTCGTCCCCCAAGTCCACCCAGCTTTAAATGGGTTCCTGACTTTAGCCAGGGAAGTAAAGTCGGCTTGTCTTCGTGCTAACCACACAATCATTTCATAAGCCGAGGTTTTAGAAACAGATGAATTCTACACCTCTTCTGCCTTGATGGCCCGCTAGGGGCTAAGGGAACTTAACTTTCTTTTTACAGTGTTGCCTAATTCAATGTTGTAGAAACGATGAGCCGAATAGTCAAACGACTATCGCGGAAGTGGAATGGGGGGGGGGGTGTTTACTTGTTTAACAAAAACACACATTGAAACTGTGTAATTACGGTGAAAGCTGAAACAAAAAAAAAATCTAATTGTGTAAAAAAAAATTACGAAAGCGAATTAAGCTGTAAAAAAAAACAAACTTAGAATAAAAGCATGAGGCAAAGTCGGACTTAAGGTTGGTTAAGGCCCGGGGAGTAGAAAGTAAATTTTTTAGCTTTCAAAAAAAAAAAAAGCCTTACATCAAAATGGGTAAAAATTCCGTAATAATTTTGGCGGCCGTACTGGGGACGGGTGGTCGTGCGGTGTAGAGCGCTCGACTGTCGATCGGAGAGTCCTGGGTTCGAACCTCAGTAAGAACCTTAGGATTTGTAAAGGTCCTGGTGTAAGTCCCACAAGTAAATCGAGCTTTAAATGGGTACCTGACTTTAAGTTGGGGAAGTGAAGGCGGCTGGGCGTTGTGCCCATACAATCCCTTCATATGCCGAGGTTATTGAAACATTTGAATTCTACACTTTATCTGCCCCGATGAGCCTTTAGGGGCTTAAATCAACTTTACTGGGCTACCCTAGAGTCGGTGCCCCAGAAATGTGCACGGTATTTCCGTCGCTAAATCCACCCCACCCCACTCCAGCACGATGTATTATTGTAATTAACATAGACAAATATTACCACAATAACAACCACTTGATAGTTATGATCTTTTATAGTGATTTATTATTAAGAGCTATTTATATATAGATCATTGTTACGTAAATAAAGTCACGTCAACTTGTCACACTTTTGTCATTACAGAAATACCAAGTTTTATTTTATATGTTGATACTAGTAACCGTATTATTAGTGTAGTTTTGATTTTTTACTAAATTCCGTCCGGTCTTTGAAAAAACCAATTGGCTATTCAAAGTTTAGGCCAGGTACTCTGAGATAAAAAAAAAAATCTCAAAACATTACACTGAGAAACATAGACTCTCTCTCTCTCTCTCTCACTCTCTTTATCTGTCACAAACACACCGGCAGGCTAATGTGGGTGAAAGAAAAGGAATGAGATCGAAGGTATAAAGTTAATATCTGCCAAGTTGGCAGTCACGAGAAAAATCTTGACAAAAAATTAGTCATACGTCGACTCTCTATAATATTTTCTACTTGTCTTCTCTACAACTCTCTGGCCATGAGTATTGTGCAGCACCGCCCCTTCCCCCCCCCCCCCACTCGTCACGAATGAGACGTTGCCGCGGACAACGTAGATGGCGCAATGCACATAAACACACACACACACACACACAAGTCAGGGATGGGAGATAATCCATCACTTCGTTTTTTTAACCATATTCTTCTTAAGTTGTCGAACTTTCCTTGTAAATATCTATGCTAATAACCGTCAATTTAGTTTGACTGTGTGTGTGTGTGTGTGTGTGTGTGTGTGTGTGTGCTATATTCTTAGTTAACTGCAGAATTAATAAACAGTCATCATGTGTAAAATAGTCTTCTGATACAGACATTGTATGGCATTGCATTTCAAATCTTGGTTTTGTTTTATTCACAATGATCAAAATAACGCTTAGCGAGCTAGCTTAGAGCATAATTGATGACCTGAGAGTCATCAAGCGAAGTGAAAAAAATATTATAATTAAAATATCCTTCCGCCATGAAGCGGAAAAAAAAATTCACTGGTCCACCTCCTCCTTTCCTCCTGCTACACGCCCCTCCCCCCGTTCTCATCCTCTCTACGCTCCTTCAATTTAAAAAAAAAACAAATAACATGCGATATGTTTGACTTACTCTATCTAACTGACCCCCCCCCCACACACACACACACCTCTCCCACAATTGAAGCTTACGTGGCCCACGCGATTGTACCACGTGATAAAAAATTATTTTAGAAGTTGAGAGAGAGAGAGAGAGAGAGAGAGAGAGTGAAGTATGTAAAAAGCATCACGTGAAATAGATTGAGTTAGTCTTGGGAGGAACGGTCTGGGGGATGAGGGGAAGGGACGGACCGGGGGTGAGGGGAAGGGACAGCCCGGGGGTGAGGGGAAGGGACAGCCCGGGGGTGAGGGGAAGGGACAGCCCGGGGGTGAGGGGAAGGGACGGACCGGGGGTGAGGGGAAGGGACAGCCCGGGGGTGAGGGGAAGGGACAGCCCGGGGGTGAGGGGAAGGGACGGACCGGGGGGGGAGTGGAAGGGACGGACCGGGGGTGAGGGGAAGGGGAACTGATTGAAGACAAGCTAATAAAAAACTATACTGTATACTGTTAGGTTTAGTCGTGTGCGATGTATCGTCAGTCGATCGACTGTCGACCTGACGATCCAGGGTTCAATCCTTGACATTGTTTTAGGTCCAGTTGTAAAGCTGACAGGCTCGCCTGGCATAATTTGGGAAAACATAAGCAATGTGCTAGCCGCTGTGTCTCTATGACCAGTGCAATGAAATATAGGCACCCGTAGACAAATGTCCCATTAGCATGTGTGTGGGGGAGAGGGGGGGAGGGTCGGTCACCAAACTTTTTATCTCCGCGGGCCGGATATCTGAGTGAATATCGAGAGCGGGCCGCAACAAAAGCTTAAATTTAATTGTTTTATTACATAGGTTATTTTTTTTTTCAAGCCAATTTAAGTTCTGATAAGGTGACCTCGCGTGGCGGTTTTTATTTTGCCCGCTGGTCATAGTTCGTTGACCACTGCATTGGCGGCTTATGGGAACTTATAAATAACACCTCATCCTTACAAAGACGACCGTGCACGAAAATGTAAGTACTTATTAATAAAATAGTTGCTTCCCTTGTTTTTATAAATTGTTATTTTTATCAGCCTGAATTGATACATTCTACGTAATAGACTCCCGCCTAGTGGCGTAGTGAGGGGGAGGGGGTCATCATGCCCCGGGCGCTGCTCACGAAGTGGCGCCAAATGGTATATTTTACATATAATATTATATGGTAATTGAATGGGATGGCGCTAAAAAGGCATTACGCCCCCCCGGGTGCGAGTTAAGCTCACTACGCCACTGCCCCCTGCCCACATTTATAATACAGATTATAAAGTATCCATAGGCTTAGCCCAGGTTGAGATCTCTAGTAGTGCAACCGCTAAATGTGCGATCGTTAGCCACTGACTAGTTGACCGTTGGTCAGTTATTAAAGAAGGGAGAACGGCAGATTTAGCTTTGTCTTAGGGGAACAGGGAGAAAGCTATTAATACGAAAATCTTCTGATCAATGCCCTAGTATTAAACAGGGTCGTTCAGTGGGTGGGTAGGTGTTGGACCACTTGACACGCCCGTGTCTCCCCCCCCTCCCCCGATCCTCCGATAACCGTTTAAAATAAAAGGTAATTTTTATAAATATTCATTATATTGCGAATAATAATAATAATTATATATATATATATATATATATATATATATATATATATATACATAAAGAGAGAGAGAGAGAGAGAGAGAGAGAGAGAGAGAGACATTCAGTCTAATTTGACGTATTCTGTCTGTACCCCCCCCCCCTCCCCACCAGCACCGGCCAAAATATTCCAACTCCTCAACTTTCATTTGCTCAGTTATTACTGCATGGTGACAGTGTGTACTGGTACTGTCATTCCATTATCATACAATGAAATATAACAGCATAGCTCACAGGAACATAACATTCGCACAATTAAATATACCAGCATAGTTCACAGGAACATAACATTCGCACAATGAAATATACCAGCATAGCTCACAGGAACATAACATTTGCACAATGAAATATACCAGCATAGCTCACAGGAACATAACATTCGCACAATTAAATATACCAGCATAGCTCACAGGAACATAACATTCGCACAATGAAATATACCAGCATAGCTCACAGAAACATAACATTCGCACAATTAAATATACCAGCATAGCTCACAGGAACATAACATTCGCACAATGAAATATAACAGCATAGCTCTGTTGAGGATCCCAGATGAGCCCCCAGATGTTGAGGACCCCTTTTGATGGTATCCTTGGCTTGTTGCTAAGAGTATGAGGGCTGACTCAATGATGACTCGTATTTATATTTGTGTTTCTGCCACACACAGTCTCACCAACAATTAGACGTATAACAAGTGATGAATAATCAATTCCACAAGCGTGTGTACAACACCAAGATATTTATTATACAAAGGCACCAGTCCGTAATAGGGATCTGGTGACTTGTCAAAAGCAAAGATAATTCAAACTGCAGCAAATAATCCAATGTAAAATGAATGATGGGAACAAATGCGCTATCACTAATTAATTCTCTCTCTCTCTGTCTCTCTCTCTCTCACTCAGAGACACAACAATCGACCGGTCACTACCAAGACCCTCCGTCGAATCCGCGAATCTATATTTCATTTCCCATCTCACTTTTCCCACGTGACCCTTAGCCAATCAAATATAATATATGTTTCTTTCAAACTTTCAAATTAGGGGGTGGGGCCTAGATGAGGAGGGGGGGGGAGAAATACGCCGTATAGACAAAGACCTTAGTAACTGGACATCGAGCGGGTCGCTGTCCCTTTGAAGAAGCCGACCAGAGAATAGTAGTCCGGTGGTCAGAGAGAATTCCCCGTGAGGAATGTGTTACGGACTCTTTTGTAGATAATCAATAAAACACAATGAAACACACAGATAAGTCAACACTTATTGATTGGAAATATAAAATAGTACACTTTATTAACAACTACTCGTGACTGCACGACTATCTCATACAAACTCTAATACAACACTCCATCTATAAAACTACATCTCTGTCCAAACTCCAATCTAACACTGCATCTATAACTAAATTAAACTTCTTTCTCGATCGACTGCTCGCCCCCGAATGTCGATGGAAGGAAATAGGGGGAGGGGCGTTTCCGACATCAAAAGCCTGACTCCTGGGTTTTCTCTGTCCGGTAGGGCTTTGATCTTGGTCAGTGGCCAAAGGTGCGAAGTCGCACCTTCGTCCATCTAACGTCCAGCTTCCGAGCGCCTGGTAGCTTTGATCACGCTCCGCTGACCACAGATCTAACGGGGGTGGGGATGAGGGTAACATAACATGGGGTAGCTGTGATGTGGGGGGGGGGTGCGATCGTAACAGAATGTAACGTGTTTCAGTTACCTCCCTGCCTCGTACACCTTCCGCTGTCCACCTGGCTGATGACGTAATTACGGGGGTGGGGTAAAAAGGGGGGAAACTGGAGCACGGGAACGTATATTACTATACATGGTATAATATACACCTTAACGTTAGTAATATTATTAAGTTAAGGGTTGGAGTAAGGGGATAGTTTCGACATATTAGTCACAACCCGTGACAAGCTCACAGGAACATAACATTCGCACAATGAAATATAACAGCATAGCTCACAGGAACATAACCTTCGCACAATTAAATATACCAGCATAGCTCACAGGAACATAACATTCGCACAATGAAATATACCAGCATAGCTCACAGGAACATAACATTCGCACAATGAAATATACCAGCATAGCTCACAGGAACATAACATTCGCACAATGAAATATACCAGCATAGCTCACAGGAACATAACATTCGCACAATGAAATATACCAGCATAGCTCACAGGAACATAACATTCGCACAATGAAATATACCAGCATAGCTCACAGGAACATAACATTCGCACAATGAAATATACCAGCATAGCTCACAGGAACATAACATTCGCACAATGAAATATACCAGCATAGCTCACAGGAACATAACATTCGCACAATGAAATATACCAGCATAGCTCACAGGAACATAACATTCGCACAATGAAATATACCAGCATAGCTCACAGGAACATAACATTCGCACAATGAAATATACCAGCATAGCTCACAGGAACATAACATTCGCACAATGAAATATACCAGCATAGCTCACAGGAACATAACATTCGCACAATGAAATATACCAGCATAGCTCACAGGAACATAACATTCGCACAATGAAATATACCAGCATAGCTCACAGGAACATAACATTCGCAGAGCCCAGGACTGTAGTGTCCCTCTGCTCCCACCTCTCCACCCCCCCCCACATTAATAGGATTTCATAAAGCGCCTTATTCTGATACTAGCGTAGTGGTCATACTGGGGAGGGGGGGGATGGATTGTGACACGCGGAGAGGGGGGTCAGCAGGGATGGGGAACGTTTGGGCCAACGGTGTAGCGAGTAATAGTAATTCAAATTATAGAAATTTAAAAAGTGCGACTTACTTATCGATAGTGAAACAAATCAATATTTTTTTTTAAATAGAATAAATAAAGAAAATGAAATGAAAATTGTCAATGATAATGAAAGGTCAATTGAAAAAGCAGTCAAAACACGCTATGATGTAATAGAGGAAAACATCAATTTTGAATCACTTATAATAGAATGTGGAATTTCTATAAAAAAAATTGAGGGTATCGGGGGGGGGGGGGGGGGTTGATGAATAAATACAATGTATGTGAGTAGAAACAATGAAATAACTGCCTATTTGTGAAATAAATTTTGGTGGAGAAACTGATCAACCACAGTCTTACTATATTAGAATAGGTTAAATTGGTGTGACTATATTTTGTATATTTCTGACTATTCTGAGACATAGCTAGATGCTTTTTATATGATTTTGTTTCGTGTTTTTATATATATTTTTTAAAATCACACGCATGAATTATAACCAATTGAATTGATTTCTACACTATATTAAAAACAATATAACTGCCTTCAAAGAGAAAGGGGAATCCCCCTAAAATATAAACGAATTTTTTGAATCGGCTCCGTAAATAAAAGACAAAAAAAAAAGCTACAATGTCAACATTAGAAGTGATCTGCGTATAACCCGGAAGTTATTATCTAACACGAAATTTAAAAAAAAAAAAATCATCCGATACAAATTCACGCGTATTTTCGGTGCATTTCGTGTGCACTCGTCCGTCGAAGGAAGGGGGGGAGGAGGGGGGTAAGTGGTAGTATCTTGCACCCAGCCATACAAACAGTCCCCTCATGGGTGGTCTAATTTTGAAGAGATAAAAAAAAAAGCCACTCACATCCCCGCACACGCACCGAATACGATAAAGACAACAAAAGAGGTTAAAGTTTTCACAAAAACATAGAAACACAAGTCTGTGTTTTTTTTTTTTAAGTTTTTTTTTCTTAACTTGAGGGATGTGTTATGACCGGAAGTGTGAAGTGTCAAACTTGGGCATTTGTTATCACCTCTATAGTTCTGGAATGGAAGCAGTGCATTGTATTGTATGGCGGTGTTAAATAGTAATGGGGCTTATATGGTAGGGGGGTAACTGTTTATAGTCCCCAGACACTGTTGGAAAGTAATATGAGAAGGTCGTAGAGGAGACGATAGATAGATAGATAGATAGATAGATAGATAGATAGATAGATAGATAGATAGATAGATAGATAGATAGATAGATAGATAGATAGATAGATAGATAGATAGATAGATAGATTGATAGATAGATAGATAGACACATTATGTCCAGTATAAAGGTACATGCTATGTCCAGTATATTGAGACATGCAATGTCCAGTATAAAGGTGCATGCAATGTCCAGTATAAGGTGCATGCTATGTCCAGTATTCTTTAAACTGAACGCACCCATTGATCCCACTCGTGTGGCCTGGACATTCTCACGACGCTGACCCAGACATTTGACCCCAATTTCAGCCCCTCATCCCCCCTCCCCCACACGTTATGACCTACTATAAAATTGACAGACACCTTTAGAAGAAATGAACATTAATGAAAACTAGTTAACTCGAATAAATGCACTTTTTAATTTTTCATATATTTTCGTTTTAATTTGTTATACAAGACTAAAACCTAAAACAATACCAAGGCCCTTATTGTGTTTGTGATAGGTCCCTTAGCGTGTAAACGGATCATAGACCCATTAAGCAGGCCCCTTAAGGATTGAATTATTATGACAATAGTTTTACTTTCGCGACCCACGTGCACAAAAAAAGACCACCATAAAAGGAGAAAAAAAGTGTCAAAGATTATATTTATCCTAGTTTGTCTACCTAATCAGATACACGTAGATAGATAGATAGATAGATAGATAGATGGGTAGGTAGATAGATAGATAGATAGATAGATAGATAGATAGATAGATAGATAGATAGATAGATGGATGGATGGATAGATAGATAGATAGATAGATAGATAGATAGATAGATAGATAGATAGATAGATAGATAGATAGATAGATAGATAGATAGATAGATGGATGGATAGATAGATAGATAGATAGATAGATAGATAGATAGATGGGAGTAATCCTAGTTTGTCTACCTAATGAGATACACGTAGATATGTAAACAAAACAATAATAATGTTTAATGAGGGGGGAAAAACGTCACTGTGTAGAGACGCAGCTACATCTTCTGCAGGCAGAACAGAAGTGCCACGGGGGAAGTGGGGGTGGGGAGTAGAGAGAGAAAGAGAGAGAGGGAGTCGAAACAAAATCGAATCATCTTGACCTACATACATACCATAACATACACACACACACACACGCACAGGCAGTAGCATTTTAAAAAAAAAATAGGAGAAGAAAAAGAGAAAGTGAGGGAGGGAGGGAGGGAGACAGGCGAGGTCACGTGACTAAAAAAAAATAAAATACTTACCTTCGCAGATCTCTAGCAGCGCCTGGGAGACCAAGGAGAGCGTCGCGGCCGAACAGAAGGAGGAGGGGGTGGGTGCGGCGGGCTGCGGATCTGCTGACGTCAGCGACAAGGCCGGCGACAAGGAAGGAAGGATAACCGATGACGACAGGTCCTGCTGTGAGGAGGGCACCGTCACCGAGTTGATCGAGGCCAGGAAGGACGAAATTGGCCCGGTCGAAAATGGGTCGAGTGGATTGGACCGAAACTCCAGCGTTGCAGACGTTTTTAAATGTTGAGAATTTCTAAGAAATATGACGTCACAAACATAAGTCCTTCTTAGAATAAGGCCCGGATCTTATTTTTTTAAATACACAATTCTTTGAAGTCACAGCTTTGAATTCATTGTATCCAACATTTTTTTTTTAATTTAAATGTGAACTGGTTTTCAAATAGGTCACAGCAACATGGTAATAATTTCTCCAAAAAAAGATGTGTTCGAATATAAGAAATAAATATATATATCACAGATGTTTTACAGGAATGCTGTAATAATACGTGAAAACCAAAAAAAAAAAAGAAAGAAATTAATACATTCTTTCCAGAACACACAGTTTTTAAGAAGCTGGAGAGCTTTTAGTGAAGAAAACGTTGACAAGGGAGTTGTAGTAGAAGGAATCCCTTCTTTCGCTCACTGCACACAGTCTGACGTCACACTGCCGAGGTATCGACCAGCGTGACGTCACGGCGTTCGCCCGGTAATTGGCTCCCAAGGAATTTCCCGTGCTTGCGATTGGTCAGAAAGCGAGGCGTTTTCCCCTTTAGCACTTGAATTAAACAAAAACAAAAAAAAAGATGGTTGCCTAAAGAAGGGAGGTCCTCTAACACCACCACCACCACCGTCCCCCTCTTCCGTCCTTTCCCTACAGCATTCCCTCCCCTCCCCCCCAAACCAGATTACCACACACACACACACACACACAAAATGGTGGAAAACCTCGTCGACCTTTCCCGAACTGGGTCAGTTGGTGACGTCACAGGATGTAGCGTTGTCCTAGCAAGACGAGAAATCAATAGCCAGCAACAAGCAAGGACAAAGCCTTCTCAAAAGGCCGACCGTGCAGGCTGTAACCCCCCCCCTCTCTCCCTACATGTCCAACCCCCTCCCCCCCCCACCTCAACTCTAACTTGTCCTCAATTTTGCTGAATAAGGGTTGTCTGCTCTCGATCCAAACTGAACTATATATATATATATATATATATATATATATATATATATATATATATATATATATATATATATATTGTTGTCATTACTGGCAAGAAAAGGACTTGTAAAACAAATTAATTTCTAGCCAAAGATTTTTATTTATTTATTTATTTGACCTTTTTTTAAAAAAAGTTTATTCAAATTCGTTATCTATCTATCCAGCTATCAGTTCAAACCCATCAAACTACATTATCTCTACATACGTTCATGGATGTGTTGTGTGTCTGTCGAACTTTTCACGTGTTGTGTGTGATCTTTTAAGACTGAGTGGGTGAAAGGTCAGAAGTAGAAAGATAAGGTGACCGGTTGAGGTGGTCAGATGACAAGAGAGTTGACCACGATGGCAAAAAGTCGAGGTATGATGACCGTAGAAGTCGCTCGAGAGATTGTTCAGAAGTGGATATATAGTGTTGAGTGGTGGATGCACGCTGTGTCGTGGGATAATTTATTTTATTATTATTATTTGTATTGTCATAATAAATGTTTACCATGGTTCTTTTGTTGACTCGTTTTGTGAGTGATTGATAAGTGAAACAGTCGCTACACGATGCAACATTCAACAGGACATTGGTGATGATAAAATATATGGTCATGACGATTTGGTGGCATGCAGTGGTTATGACATTTTAATGATATGACACATACGTACAAACATTTGTTGTGCATGCACTGCTTTACTTTCAACTTCCAATTTAATTTGAATAACTTTCATATATATATATATATATATATATATATATATATATATATATATGTATACTATAATAATCGGCTCTCTCATGCGTGTATACGTTGTAACCGTGTCTCTCCCTTAGGCTAATGGTCCGGATAATTACAATGTGTCTCCATCAAGCTAATGGTTTGGATAAATGTTCTTTTCTATTGCAGTATTTCGTACATCTCTTCATTATTTATTTTCATATCGTATTGTTTTCATGGCAATAAAAGCCAAATGTTATTTTCTATTACAGTATTTCATACATTTCTTTGTTATTTCTGTTCATATCGTATTCTGTTCATGGCTATAAAGACTACATGTTCTTTTCTATTGCAGTATTTCGTATATTTCTTTGTTATCCCTTCTGTCGGATTTCGTTCAGCCAGCTTCAGCAGGCTTTTCCACTAGTTTTATATAAGGGCTAACAATTTCAAGTGTCATACATTGTTTAATAGCAACGGGGATATTATTGTGTCTTTGTTTGAAATGTACTTTATAAAATGTTTCATAAGTTTTCACGTCAAAGAGTAATATTGTTGAGCAGGCCCGTAGCGCGCGGGAGGGGCCGCCCCCCCAGCGTTTTGTCTGGGCCCCCTCTGCTTGTTTGCTCTACTTAGTAAAATGTATTACCTGCCCCCCCCTTGCTATTGTCTGGCCCCTGTTGTAGAATGCATGGCCCCTGTTGTAGAATTTTCACGCTACGGGGCTGTTGTCGGGGTCGTATTGTTGCCATTGGTTTGTGATTTGGGCAGCGCTGCGTTTTCATGTGCGAGTTTTTTCCCCTAGTTCACCTAGATGTTACTTCGTGCTTGGTGGGTTCAAGAGGCAGTTGGGAAGTTGTGTCCTCACGTTAATGGGTCCATATGAAAGTCAAATACTAACTTGTGATACGAAGGAAGCCCTTACAAGATCGTGCGCACAACTTTGGTGGAGCAGCAGGGTTTATAATTGTGTCATTGTTTAACATGTAGACTTAATTGACTAGAATTATAAAAAATGTGACATCAGTTGTTGTTTTTTTTTTAAGTTCACTCATTCCCAATAGTTTCATAAAACTTTGCATGGACGGACCTTATGTAGAGATATTCGCAGTGAGCAGGTCATAACTAAGATCAAGAGTTTGACCGTATTGTGAGAATCAGCTCCTTGGATAGACCAACGAGGCTTTTAGTATGGGCCACCCCTGGTTGTTGGGGCCCCTGTCGGAGATTTTTATTTACCAGCCAAAAGGAAGGGCAGCTTTAGAGCTTTTCACAGCTACACAGCTGCTGTTTGAATTAGCATTCAAAATATTTTTAACTTGTTGACAACAGCAACAGGCCAGACTCCAGCGCCACTCAAACACAACAGATGTGTGCCTTACGCATCCACAAGCACACTAGTATATGTAGACAACACTACAGATATGTGCCTTACGCATCCATACGCACACACTTTATGTAGACCAGTCATGCAGCCACTATATGTAGACCAGTCATGCAGCCACTATATGTAGAGCAGTCATGCAGCTACTATATGTAGACCAGTCATGCAGCCACTATATGTAGACCAGTCATGCAGCCACTATATGTAGACCAGTCATGCAGCCACTATATGTAGACCAGTTATGCAGACACTATATGTAGACCAGTCATGCAGCCACTAAATGTAGACCAGTCATGCAGCCACTATATGTAGACTAGTCATGCAGCCACTATATGACTGTTTATACCGTCATAACCTCTTTTTTTTTGGGTTTTTTTTTCTTGAAACAATCAATAATGCCTTCAGAGCCGTTGAAATTTTAATTAGCCACCCACACGCGCAGCACACACACACATACACAATCAACGATCAGTCATACACTCCAACAAGACATAGTAATACACACAGACATATACAACACATACACGCACACACACACACAAACACAAACACCTGTCTATGATACAAGACAGAGTAACACTAACACACACACACACACAAATACAACTCATAACCACAATTCAGTCCTACTACTCTCAAACCAGGTACCCTGGCACACTCAACAAGCCATTCCTACTCTCAACCCAGGCACCCTGACACACACAACAAGCCATTCCTACTCTCAAACCAGGCACCCTGGCACACACAACAAGCCATTCCTACTCTCAAACCAGGCACCCTGGCACACACAACAAGCCATTCCTACTCTCAAACAAGGCACCCTGGCACACACAACAAGCCATTCCTACTCTCAAACCAGGCACCCTGGCACACACAACAAGCCATTCCTACTCTCAACCCAGGCACCCTGACACACACAACAAGCCATTCCTACTCTCAAACCAGGCACCCTGGCACACACAACAAGCCATTCCTACTCTCAAACCAGGCACCCTGGCACACACAACAAGCCATTCCTACTCTCAACCCAGGCACCCTGGCACACACAACAAGCCATTCCTACTCTCAAACCAGGCACCCTGGCACACACAACAAGCCATTCCTACTCTCAACCCAGGCACCCTGACACACACAACAAGCCATTCCTACTCTCAAACCAGGCACCCTGGCACACACAACAAGCCATTCCTACTCTCAACCCAGGCACCCTGACACACACAACAAGCCATTCCTACTCTCAAACCAGGCACCCTGGCACACACAACAAGCCATTCCTACTCTCAAACCAGGCACCCTGGCACACACAACAAGCCATTCCTACTCTCAACCCAGGCACCCTGACACACACAACAAGCCATTCCTACTCTCAAACCAGGCACCCTGGCACACACAACAAGCCATTCCTACTCTCAACCCAGGCACCCTGACACACACAACAAGCCATTCCTACTCTCAAACCAGGCACCCTGGCACACACAACAAGCCATTCCTACTCTCAAACCAGGCACCCTGGCACACACAACAAGCCATTCCTACTCTCAACCCAGGCACCCTGACACACACAACAAGCCATTCCTACTCTCAAACCAGGCACCCTGGCACACACAACAAGCCATTCCTACTCTCAAACCAGGCACCCTGACACACACAACAAGCCATTCCTACTCTCAAACCAGGCACCCTGGCACACACAACAAGCCATTCCTACTCTCAAACCAGGCACCCTGGCACACACAACAAGCCATTCCTACTCTCAACCCAGGCACCCTGTCACACACAACAAGCCATTCCTACTCTCAAACCAGGCACCCTGGCACACACAACAAGCCATTCCTACTCTCAAACCAGGCACCCTGGCACACACAACAAGCCATTTCTACTCTCAAACCAGGTACCCTGGCACACACCAAGCCATTCCTACTCTCAACCCTGGCACCCTGACACACACAACAAGCCATTCCTACTCTCAAACCAGGCACCCTGGCACACACAACAAGCCATTCCTACTCTCAAACAAGGCACCCTGGCACACACAACAAGCCATTCCTACTCTCAAACTAGGCACCCTGGCACACACAACAAGCCATTCCTACTCTCAACCCAGGCACCCTGACACACACAACAAGCCATTCCTACTCTCAAACCAGGCACCCTGGCACACACAACAAGCCATTCCTACTCTCAAACCAGGCACCCTGGCACACACAACAAGCCATTCCTACTCTCAACCCAGGCACCCTGGCACACACAACAAGCCATTCCTACTCTCAAACCAGGCACCCTGGCACACACAACAAGCCATTCCTACTCTCAACCCAGGCACCCTGACACACACAACAAGCCATTCCTACTCTCAAACCAGGCACCCTGGCACACACAACAAGCCATTCCTACTCTCAACCCAGGCACCCTGACACACACAACAAGCCATTCCTACTCTCAAACCAGGCACCCTGGCACACACAACAAGCCATTCCTACTCTCAAACCAGGCACCCTGGCACACACAACAAGCCATTCCTACTCTCAACCCAGGCACCCTGACACACACAACAAGCCATTCCTACTCTCAAACCAGGCACCCTGGCACACACAACAAGCCATTCCTACTCTCAACCCAGGCACCCTGACACACACAACAAGCCATTCCTACTCTCAAACCAGGCACCCTGGCACACACAACAAGCCATTCCTACTCTCAAACCAGGCACCCTGGCACACACAACAAGCCATTCCTACTCTCAACCCAGGCACCCTGACACACACAACAAGCCATTCCTACTCTCAAACCAGGCACCCTGGCACACACAACAAGCCATTCCTACTCTCAAACCAGGCACCCTGGCACACACAACAAGCCATTCCTACTCTCAAACCAGGCACCCTGGCACACACAACAAGCCATTCCTACTCTCAAACCAGGCACCCTGGCACACACAACAAGCCATTCCTACTCTCAAACCAGGCACCCTGGCACACACAACAAGCCATTTCTACTCTCAAACCAGGTACCCTGGCACACACACCAAGCCATTCCTACTCTCAACCCTGGCACCCTGACACACACAACAAGCCATTCCTACTCTCAAACCAGGCACCCTGGCACACACAACAAGCCATTCCTACTCTCAAACAAGGCACCCTGGCACACACAACAAGCCATTCCTACTCTCAAACCAGGCACCCTGGCACACACAACAAGCCATTCCTACTCTCAACCCAGGCACCCTGACACACACAACAAGCCATTCCTACTCTCAAACCAGGCACCCTGGCACACACAACAAGCCATTCCTACTCTCAAACCAGGCACCCTGGCACACACAACAAGCCATTCCTACTCTCAACCCAGGCACCCTGGCACACACAACAAGCCATTCCTACTCTCAAACCAGGCACCCTGGCACACACAACAAGCCATTCCTACTCTCAACCCAGGCACCCTGACACACACAACAAGCCATTCCTACTCTCAAACCAGGCACCCTGGCACACACAACAAGCCATTCCTACTCTCAAACCAGGCACCCTGGCACACACAACAAGCCATTCCTACTCTCAAACCAGGCACCCTGGCACACACAACAAGCCATTCCTACTCTCAAACCAGGCACCCTGGCACACACAACAAGCCATTTCTACTCTCAAACCAGGTACCCTGGCACACACACCAAGCCATTCCTACTCTCAACCCTGGCACCCTGACACACACAACAAGCCATTCCTACTCTCAAACCAGGCACCCTGGCACACACAACAAGCCATTCCTACTCTCAAACAAGGCACCCTGGCACACACAACAAGCCATTCCTACTCTCAAACCAGGCACCCTGGCACACACAACAAGCCATTCCTACTCTCAACCCAGGCACCCTGACACACACAACAAGCCATTCCTACTCTCAAACCAGGCACCCTGGCACACACAACAAGCCATTCCTACTCTCAAACCAGGCACCCTGGCACACACAACAAGCCATTCCTACTCTCAACCCAGGCACCCTGGCACACACAACAAGCCATTCCTACTCTCAAACCAGGCACCCTGGCACACACAACAAGCCATTCCTACTCTCAACCCAGGCACCCTGACACACACAACAAGCCATTCCTACTCTCAAACCAGGCACCCTGGCACACACAACAAGCCATTCCTACTCTCAACCCAGGCACCCTGACACACACAACAAGCCATTCCTACTCTCAAACCAGGCACCCTGGCACACACAACAAGCCATTCCTACTCTCAAACCAGGCACCCTGGCACACACAACAAGCCATTCCTACTCTCAAACCAGGCACCCTGGCACACACAACAAGCCATTCCTACTCTCAAACCAGGCACCCTGGCACACACAACAAGCCATTTCTACTCTCAAACCAGGTACCCTGGCACACACACCAAGCCATTCCTACTCTCAACCCTGGCACCCTGACACACACAACAAGCCATTCCTACTCTCAAACCAGGCACCCTGGCACACACAACAAGCCATTCCTACTCTCAAACAAGGCACCCTGGCACACACAACAAGCCATTCCTACTCTCAAACCAGGCACCCTGGCACACACAACAAGCCATTCCTACTCTCAACCCAGGCACCCTGACACACACAACAAGCCATTCCTACTCTCAAACCAGGCACCCTGGCACACACAACAAGCCATTCCTACTCTCAAACCAGGCACCCTGGCACACACAACAAGCCATTCCTACTCTCAACCCAGGCACCCTGGCACACACAACAAGCCATTCCTACTCTCAAACCAGGCACCCTGGCACACACAACAAGCCATTCTACTCTCAACCCAGGCACCCTGACACACACAACAAGCCATTCCTACTCTCAAACCAGGCACCCTGGCACACACAACAAGCCATTCCTACTCTCAAACCAGGCACCCTGGCACACACAACAAGCCATTCCTACTCTCAAACCAGGCACCCTGGCACACACAACAAGCCATTCCTACTCTCAAACCAGGCACCCTGGCACACACAACAAGCCATTTCTACTCTCAAACCAGGTACCCTGGCACACACACCAAGCCATTCCTACTCTCAACCCTGGCACCCTGACACACACAACAAGCCATTCCTACTCTCAAACCAGGCACCCTGGCACACACAACAAGCCATTCCTACTCTCAAACAAGGCACCCTGGCACACACAACAAGCCATTCCTACTCTCAAACCAGGCACCCTGGCACACACAACAAGCCATTCCTACTCTCAACCCAGGCACCCTGACACACACAACAAGCCATTCCTACTCTCAAACCAGGCACCCTGGCACACACAACAAGCCATTCCTACTCTCAAACCAGGCACCCTGGCACACACAACAAGCCATTCCTACTCTCAACCCAGGCACCCTGGCACACACAACAAGCCATTCCTACTCTCAAACCAGGCACCCTGGCACACACAACAAGCCATTCCTACTCTCAACCCAGGCACCCTGACACACACAACAAGCCATTCCTACTCTCAAACCAGGCACCCTGGCACACACACAAGCCATTCCTACTCTCAACCCAGGCACCCTGACACACACAACAAGCCATTCCTACTCTCAAACCAGGCACCCTGGCACACACAACAAGCCATTCCTACTCTCAAACCAGGCACCCTGGCACACACAACAAGCCATTCCTACTCTCAACCCAGGCACCCTGACACACACAACAAGCCATTCCTACTCTCAAACCAGGCACCCTGGCACACACAACAAGCCATTCCTACTCTCAACCCAGGCACCCTGACACACACAACAAGCCATTCCTACTCTCAAACCAGGCACCCTGGCACACACAACAAGCCATTCCTACTCTCAAACCAGGCACCCTGGCACACACAACAAGCCATTCCTACTCTCAACCCAGGCACCCTGACACACACAACAAGCCATTCCTACTCTCAAACCAGGCACCCTGGCACACAACAAGCCATTCCTACTCTCAAACCAGGCACCCTGACACACACAACAAGCCATTCCTACTCTCAAACCAGGCACCCTGGCACACACAACAAGCCATTCCTACTCTCAAACCAGGCACCCTGGCACACACAACAAGCCATTCCTACTCTCAACCCAGGCACCCTGACACACACAACAAGCCATTCCTACTCTCAAACCAGGCACCCTGGCACACACACCAAGCCATTCCTACTCTCAACCCAGGCACCCTGACACACACAACAAGCCATTCCTACTCTCAAACCAGGCACCCTGGCACACACAACAAGCCATTCCTACTCTCAAACCAGGCACCCTGACACACACAACAAGCCATTCCTACTCTCAACCCAGGCACCCTGACACACACAACAAGCCATTCCTACTCTCAAACCAGGCACCCTGGCACACACAACAAGCCATTCCTACTCTCAACCCAGGCACCCTGACACACACAACAAGCCATTCCTACTCTCAAACCAGGCACCCTGGCACACACAACAAGCCATTCCTACTCTCAAACCAGGCACCCTGACACACACAACAAGCCATTCCTACTCTCAAACCAGGCACCCTGGCACACACAACAAGCCGTTCCTACTCTCAAACCAATTCGCGAGATACTAACACACTAAAAAGATTCTATCGCTATATGCACAATGTCAAATCCTTTTATTTTTTTAATCCGTGACAAGACAAAAATACAATATAGATGTCTTGCGCAAGAGCATTGTTTTGCCCCACTTGTGAACTACAAAATTTGTGCGCACACACACACATATACACACATACACACACACAAATATGGATAAACAGATGTGATGCAACCCCCACCTCCCCCAACTACATTGACTGTAATTACAACTAAGGCAAAGATTCATTTTAACTAGAAATTAAAAAAAAAATTGTTAATAGCGCAGCGTGTGTCTCTATTCGAAATTACTAATAGGATTGCGCTTATGAGAGATGTTTATCTGTTTTATCCCCCATCATAGTCAATAGTGCAATGGTCATGAAGGCATCACATGGAGTGACTTTTCACCACCTGCTGAAAAATCCCTTGGGGGGGGGGGTGTCTGACTAGAGATCGAGCCCGGGACCCTCAGATAAACTGTTGAGCGCTTGGCAAGACGACAATCATGAATGTGACTTCTAAATATTCCGTAAATGGAGCGGAACATCCATGGGTGTACCCCAAATTTCGAGGCGGAGTGGAGGGGAGGACCGCAGACCAGGCACGCCGAGAGGGGGGGGGGTTCGGGGGGGTCATTGCCAGGGGGCCCGCATCATGTCAATTTTTTACGACTCATTGTTTATTAAGGGGCCCGCAATGATGTCCTGCCCTGGGGCTCTTGTTGGCTATCGGCGCCCCTGCTGCAGACACAGACTTGTTTTTTTACATATTTGAGAGCCCCCCCCCCCCCAATGCATAAGATTTCGTAGGCATGCCTACTAAGAGTGGGATATTTGGCTTTGCCTAAGTTAGCCTACCCAGTGCTATCGTAGCGATAAATTAACTTTCGACGCATATGGCGGATTTTCAGCTTTAACCCTACACCTATAGCCAACTACTTTTTACTTTCATTTTGCTGAAAGCCTAGGATCTTTATCCATATAAGGGTATTATATTTTTCGTTTTATTATGATACTATATTTTATTACAGAATGAATTAAAGATACGTTGTCTTAGTAAAATAAACATTCCGCCCCCCCCCCCCTTAATTCTATGTCTGTTGTTATATGTAAATAAATGCCATGACATTTTGTTTCCGTATTTCATATCTCTCACAAATTTGACCTAAGGGTGGAGCCACTGAAACTATAATGTATACAAGCGGTGAAACACAGTAACTTTATAAAATGTCTTTTGGATCCAGTTTAAGTTTTCCCCCCGTAGCAAAACTATTTCTAAATATTATTTATAGTTTCATGAAATAAATATTTATAAACAAATTTATTACCGTAGCTTGTAAAAAAAAATATCTTTTTTCTTTAACTTTTTCTCCCAAGTCTTGCATTGTTTCTGGTTTTTATATGTTCCACATAAAGAAAACACTTTTTATATTTATCATGTCAGTGTTTCTTGTTCTATGACTTTCCACTAAAATTTTGCTGGATTCCAGTGGAATTCCACCCCCCCCCTTTTCATTCCTAAATATAAACTACCTTAGGAAGTCTTAGGTATATAAGTGAACTAACACCGCCATATTATGTGAGAGCGAACTGACCGATGGTCGGGCAGTAAAGCGATCCACTGTTGACCTGAAGTTCTTATGCTCGACATCCGATGAGGACCAGGGGAATTTTTCAGGTCATGGTTGAAGTTACCGCTATATCCCCCGTTGTGCCTACTTAGCCATTGCACCATCGGCTATGATGGGGATGGAAAAAGGGGCACCATAAAAAAAACAACATTCTATTGGTCGTTTATGAAATCTAAGAATTTTCATCTCATCCTAACAGGGACTGCACACACTAACAGATTCATCCGACCAGCCGTACAAGAATTTTATCATGCACATTAATGTGACTTTACAACATCATTGTTAAGTTTTCGACTAACAGAAACTACTAGAAGGCAAACGTTTTCTACTATTTTAAAATTGTCATCCAGTCGTGTATAAGAATTGGATTTAAAAACCCACAAACAAAATCGGAAATAGACCAAAGGCACCCAAACCGATGATGACCAGTGGAACTATAGATGCAGACACACCAGCAGAAAAAGGAACCCAAACCGATGTTGACAAGTGGAACTATAGATGCAGACACACCAGCAGACAAAGGCACCCAAACCGATGTTGTCCAGTGGAACTATAGATGCAGACACACCAGCAGACAAAGGCACCCAAACCGATGTTGACCAGTAGAACTATAGATGCAGACACACCAGCAGACAAAGGCACCCAAACCGATGTTGACCAGAGGAACTATAGATGCAGACACACCAGCAGACAAAGGCACCCAAACCGATGTTGACCAGTGGAACTATAGATGCAGACACACCAGCAGACAAAGGCACCCAAACCGATGTTGACCAGTGGAACTATAGATGCAGACACACCAGCAGACAAAGGCACCCAAACCGATGTTGACCAGTGGAACTATAGATGCAGACACACCAGCAGACAAAGGCACCCAAACCGATGTTGACCAGTGGAACTATAGATGCAGACACACCAGCAGACAAAGGCACCCAAACCGATGTTGACCAGTAAAACTATAGATGCAGACACACCAGCAGACAAAGGCACCCAAACCGATGTTGACCAGTGGAACTATAGATGCAGACACACCAGCAGAAAAAGGAACCCAAACCGATGTTGACAAGTGGAACTATAGATGCAGACACACCAGCAGACAAAGGCACCCAAACCGATGTTGTCCAGTGGAACTATAGATGCAGACACACCAGCAGACAAAGGCACCCAAACCGATGTTGACCAGTAGAACTATAGATGCAGACACACCAGCAGACAAAGGCACCCAAACCGATGTTGACCAGTGGAACTATAGATGCAGACACACCAGCAGACAAAGGCACCCAAACCGATGTTGACCAGTGGAACTATAGATGCAGACACACCAGCAGACAAAGGCACCCAAACCGATGTTGACCAGTGGAACTATAGATGCAGACACACCAGCAGACAAAGGCACCCAAACCGATGTTGACCAGTGGAACTATAGATGCAGACACACCAGCAGACAAAGGCACCCAAGCCGATGTTGACCAGTGGAACTATAGATGCAGACACACCAGCAGACAAAGGCACCCAAACCGATGTTGACCAGTAAAACTATAGATGCAGACACACCAGCAGACAAAGGCACCCAAACCGATGTTGACCAGTGGAACTATAGATGCAGACACACCAGCAGACAAAGGCACCCAAACCGATGTTGACCAGTGGAACTATAGATGAAGATACACCAGCAGACAAAGGCACCCAAACCGATGTTGACCAGTGGTACTATAGATGAAGACACACCAGCAGACAAAGGCACCCAAACCGATGTTGACCAGTAAAACTATAGATGCAGACACACCAGCAGACAAAGGCACCCAAACCGATGTTGACCAGTGGAACTATAGATGCAGACACACCAGCAGACAAAGGCACCCAAACCGATGTTGACCAGTGGAACTATAGATGAAGACACACCAGCAGACAAAGGCACCCAAACCGATGTTGACCAGTGGTACTATAGATGAAGACACACCAGCAGACAAAGGCACCCAAACCGATGTTGACCAGTGGAACTATAGATGCAAATACACCAGCAGACAAAGGCACCCAAACCGATGTTGACCAGTGGAACTATAGATGCAGACACACCAGCAGACAAAGGCACCCAAACCGATGTTGACCAGTGGAACTATAGATGCAGACACACCAGCAGACAAAGGCACCCAAACCGATGTTGACCAGTGGAACTATAGATGCAGACACACCAGCAGACAAAGGCACCCAAACCGATGTTGACCAGTGGAACTATAGATGCAGACACACCAGCAGACAAAGGCACCCAAACCGATGTTGACCAGTGGAACTATAGATGCAGACACACCAGCAGACAAAGGCACCCAAACCGATGTTGACCAGTGGAACTATAGATGCAGACACACCAGCAGACAAAGGCACCCAAACCGATGTTGACCAGTGGAACTATAGATGCAGACACACCAGCAGACAATGGCACCCAAACCGATGATTACCAGTGGAACTATAGATGAAGACACACCAGCAGACAAAGGCACCCAAACCGATGTTGACCAGTGGAACTATAGATGAAGACACACCAGCAGACAAAGGCACCCAAACCGATGTTGACCAGGGGAACTATAGATGCAGACACACCAGCAGACAATGGCACCCAAACCGATGTTGACCAGTGGAACTATAGATGAAGACACACCAGCAGACAATGGCACCCAAACCGATGTTTACCAGTGGAACTATAGATGAAGGCAAACAGACAACCATAACCCTCATAACAAACATATATAGCAATCAGTTATAAATAAGACATTAATTTCATTTTATTTTTCAAGAAGTTTTAAAAATAAACAAGCAATTAAGCCTGTTCCATTCTGGACACAGTACGTGTTAGCGCATTTTCGTGTTATGTATCAGTACGTTTGTTAGCTTTCAGTAAATATTTGTAAATTTTGGAAATGTTTATAAATTCAATTGTGTAATGCATATATCTGTAAAAAAAATTATAAAGACGTTTCTTTATATTTGAAAAAAAAATTATTGTCTCTTAAATCTAACTACAAGTGGTTTGTGGTTACTGAAATAGGACTCATAATTGAAAACATTCTAAATTATAGTCATTTAATCGTCCGAAAACTCCGTCAATTGTTGCATACCTCTGATACTTTCAATTAAACTCAGAACACAAGCTTACTATTTCATTTGATGAGTTTCTTAATAAATCTTGGTGAAACTACGTGCTGCAGTATTTCGCACCAAATGAATGGGTTATTGAACGTACAAGGTGTATATATATAATATAAGCCCCTTAGGAGCCCTGAAGCCCGGCCCTCAGAGGTCTTATCGCGAAATGAACTTTTGATGTACACATGGCAGGCCAAGACCTACAAAATGATATATACATCATGGGTCTAGGACTTATAGTTGCTGAGATATAGCGCTCCTTTATTAATATAGCTTATATAGTAAAAAACGGTACTAAGGCCCCTTTTACGGCCCTGAGAGGTCAGATCGCGAAATGGAAAAAAGGCATTTCTTGGCAGGCCAAGACCTACAAAATGATATATACATCATGGGTCTAGGACTTATGGTTGTTGAGATCTAGGGTGATGACAGACAGACAGACAGACAGACAAAACGGGGACAATAGAGCATTTTTTTTTCGAAAATGCTCTAAAAAGACAATTACCAAACAACTGACACTGTCTATTGCAAGAAGACATTGGATACTAGGTTATCGTGACCTGTTCATTTTCATTTTAAAATGTTGGTTATTTTTTAAATTGAAATTGGATTTTAAAAGAGAAAGGTTAAGCTTTTTACGTTCTAAAAATATTTACCACAACTTAAAATATCAAGACATTTCAAAACCACATTCATTGTGCTATTTTTTTTTTTTTTCATTTATTTTAAACAGTATAGATATAAATAGGATAAATATAGACAGACAGATTATATGATTGATTAATTAATTGGTTGACAGAATGTCAGAACAACTGATGACAAACAGTTAGATAGAAAGAAAGTTATAAGAAATATGACAGATATGGATAGATTGCTGATCGATCGAAAGAATGACAGAGCCACTGACAGTCACATAGAGAAAACTACATACAACAGACAGACAGATAGACTGACTGACAGACAGACAGACAGATAGACTGAGTGACCTACAGATAGATAGATAGATAGATAGATAGATGGATGGATGGAGCGATGGATGGATGGATGGATTGATGGATGGATGGATGAATGGATGGATGGATGAATGGATGGATGAATGGATGGATGGATGGATGGATGGATGAATGGATGGATGGATGAATGGATGGATGGATTGATGGATGGATGGATAGAAGGATGGATAGATGAATGGATGGATGAATGGATGGATGGATGGATTGATGGATGGATGGATAGAAGGATGGATATATGAATGGATGGATGGGCACAATCATTGAAACAGAACACGATTCAACTCAATACTTTAAATAAATATTTATTTTCTCCACATACCAATCATAATCCTGAATGCATGTTTCATACATGACCAATTAAAAAAAAATATTACATTACAGGAATAAATATCTAAATTATCTATCAGCGTATACAATCGACAGATATTATCTACTAATGCCTTCAAATTATCTTCAGGGGCGTCAATTTACCCCGACTCCTCCCCCCCCCCTTCAACTCCACCCGTCCCTAGTTAATGTGATCGATGTCCCGTCATGTCAAATGCATGAATGTTCTGGAACCGATTTCAGGTTGTTTTTTTTTGTCGTTTTACCTGCGGTTAAAACAGAAAAAAACATTGGCTTTGATTTTTTTTTTTCTTTTTGTGTCCTTTGATTTTTAAAACTTGGCTCGTTATATCTTGTAGTTACTGAGAGAATTATTGAGTACATGAGCGAAGTCTGGTGGTTTAGATAGGAGTAAATTATGAGCCGATGTAAAATATAATTGTGGAGACAAATAGGGACCCAGGGCCTGGCATAGCCTATTTGCCGCCCGGGCGTAAAACCGTATTATCCCGCATCTCATTTCCGTTTCGAAATGTTTGTCTTTACGTCAAAGATTTTTCAGCGCCTCAGATGATGCCACTTGGATGGTTCACACGCCTTGCAATGTTGTACAGCGCGTCGCTAAATGGACCCACCTTCACAAACAAATGTTGATGGATAGAACTGCAGCGGGCGCTTCAAGTACTTAGGTGTGATATCATAGCGAAAATTTGAAGTTTTTACTAAATTTTCAGCGGTGAAATGAGCAGGGGAGATATTCATAAGCTCCTGACCGAAAATCATATTTTACATGTAGTAAAATAAATTGCCAATAGAATTGTTATGATTTTGGACACTCTCTAATGTAAAGGCAACTAAATGGGAAACATCCTACCTCTGTCAGTGAGTATAGTCAGTCTACAATGTACAGGCAACCAAATGGGAAATGTTCAACACCTGTCCGTGGATATAGGCAATCTCCAATGCACAGTCAACTATTTATTGATAACCGGTTAGCAATATTTTGTTTATAATGAGAACAAATATCTGTATGTGTGTGTGTTGTGGGGTGGGGGGGGGGAGGTCAAGTCTCTTACCTAGATTTCGTATCTGGGTTAAACAGGGTGTGGGTTTGCTATGTTTTTATTGATAATGTTTCTGATGTTTTATTTCTTTCCCTCTGATTGCTGGCTGCGTTTTTACTAAAACATAGCACGTAATTAGCCAAAGCAATTAAGTAGGTCATTAGAACCGGCACAGGCTATTATAATAAGTTTCTAAATAGACTGTAGTTATGGTCTATCGTGTTTCAACCATTAGAATCAAGATGTGACCGTCTTGATTTTATCATCATTGTTGTCGATTATTTTGTTCAGTTTCTTCTTTGTTCATGTTCCTAAATTTTTTTTATCATCTTGATGTTTTAATTTTCTTTGCACTGATATTATTCTGAGTTTTATTTTGAGTTTTATTCTGGGTTTATGTTGTTTTCTTGTGTTGGATACCCAGATTTTACTATTCTGACTTCAAGACAGGCAATCTAAGACTTCTGTGCTTTTTTTTTTGGCATGGTTACTAACAAAAAAGTGTTTGTGAAATCCCTGTAAGGATGAGATGAAATCGCTTTAAACCACTGATGTTTTATGGTGTCCTTCCTTTCATCTCCACCTTAGCCGATAGTGCAAAAGCCATGGAGACACGACGGGAGATATATCGGGGAAAGGTTCTGCTACGGCTGGTCGTGCGGTAAAGCGCTTGACTGTCAGCTTGCGGGGTCCCTGGTTCGATTTTTCCGGTTCCCCCCCCCTCCGCCGCAGTGCCTTTATGACCAATTGCTATGGTGGCGACGACAGAAGGGCGCCATAAAACAACATTCCCCATGAGTTATCTATATTACCTCCGAGATCTCATCACATCATTACAGAGGACGTCTCACACATTATTATCAGCCGTGGATTCGCGGGCACACTGCACCTTTCACGCTTCCCCCCCCCCCCCCATCACAACGTCTGAGTGTTTAGTTTCTTTCCTCTAAGTCCGCTGGTTCTTAACCGGTGGTACTCGTACCCCCAAGTGGTACGGACAAGGTTATGCATGGGGTACACAATAATACATAATTTTCGTTTAAACAACCGGGAGGTTGAAGAAAGTCCCCAGATTGCTTCGTGACTCATCACATTATGAAAAAGAGTAAATTTATTTGCAAACTTCCGTGTGAGGGGTATAGTCAGGCCCACCGACAGAAATTTCGGGCCCCCTGTGTAGAGCTGTCACGCCCCCCCCAAGCTGATAATAATAATAATTTCAAAAGTTGATTGGCCAGCTCATTCCGGGCCCCTAAAACTCGCCCAAAAACTCGCCGCCCCCCTGGGCATTTGCCCCCCCCCCTTGCCCCGCCCCCTCTCGGCGGCACTGGGTACAGTCTCGAAAAAGGTTGTAAACCGCTGCTCTAAGTTGAATGATTAATTGACATCTCTGAAGTTTTATGAAATTACCAGAACATGACAGAACCGTTAACAGAGTATTTCGTTCACAGCCACCATTACAACAAAAAAAAATTATTATAATCTATAACACGGCTTCTTAAACTATGGGTCGCGACCCCATTTGGGGTCGCGTAGCAAAATTCTGGGGTCGCGAGAGACAAAAATACAATTTAACAGAAAATGTTTTTTATAACTTGTAAAATATTAATTTATTTTTCTTTTATATTTGTATGGGGTCGTCAAGAAACTCGCAATCATAAATGGGGTCGTGAATTACAAAAGTTTAAGAAGCCCTGATCTGGAATAAAAAAAAATGTAGAACGTTCCTCCGGATGGAAGACTATAGACACGACACCACAGATTGGTATCGATTCTCACTTAAAACTTTCGCTAAGGAATGGATCCCGATACTCCCAGACGATTAACGTTTGTCGCATTGCTTTTACCGCACTGCTAAATTATTGATCGAATACACTAACATAAGGTGTAGGAGTATCGATCCTCATGGGGTGGGGATGGGAGGGGAATCGACTTATCCAAATAGCTCTCATTCTATATTTTCTGGTTATTTTTTTTTTTTTTCGTCAACAGTTCAGAAGAATTTTTTACTTTAAATTTTAAAATGAATATGCTAAGCTAGGCCTATATCGTACACGTATTATTTACTTTTTAACAGTTGTATACTATTTGCAGGAATATTGCAGTAGCGTCGCTACCAGATTAGTGAAAAGGTAGTGGACACTTAAAACATTGTCTCGGTTTTCTTTTCGGACCCCCCACCCCCCCCCCGCCCCCGCGCGCCCTTGTACCTCGTCGCTGGTTTTGTTAATGCCCTTAAAATAGCCAGTCAGTTAAGCTTAATTTTACAATTTTTACTATCCATTTCAGTCGTCTTAAATAGGGTACTATTATATTAGCAAGAAACAAGGATGACGTCATTTCCTCTACCACCTTGCTAAATCCATCTCTATTCTTCGCCCATTTCTTTCTCTTATTTCTTCCCAAATTCATCCCTATTACCCGATTCTGCATTACCCATTTCTACCCATTATCTTGTTCCGTAATGACGTTGAAGTGCCAGTCAGATAGCTTTATTTTATAACATTATTCTTCCCCCCCTCGCCCCATTCTGCATTCTCTCTCTCTCTCTTTCTCTCTTTCTCTCTCTTTCTCTCTCTCTCTCTCTCTCTCTCTCTCTCTCTTTGAACTCTCTCAGTAATCTGCGGGCTGAGACTTAGTCTCTTAGAGCCCGTGAGATTAGACTCGCTGTGTCTCTCAACATCTGGAGACTGCCATAGAGCCCGATGGCCAGCAAGCTTCCGGACTGGTCCACCCTGTGGTCTGCCAGTCCGGGGCACTCGAAAATCAAATGATCCACGGTTTCCTCCACCTCCCTGCAGTGTCTGCAAAGGATGTCGACATTGGGCCTCAACCTCCCAAAGTACGCGCCAATACGCGCCAATAGGTCAGTGCCCAGTACGGAACTGGGCAATTAGCGCCTGCTGGACTCTCCTAAGCTTCCACCACGGGTCAGTTTTGGACGGCCACTCTAGAAACCCCATTGTCCCATCTCGAGAACCACTTCGATTGTCAGGGATCACGCAACCAGGGTTCAGTCTACATCTAAGGTTACAATAATGATCATATGATCGAGTCTCCAGCGGCTTTCAGTCCCGGTTTCCTCCCGTCACGCCTCCATGAAGAAGTAGAAAGTACCCCAACGGTCCAAGAGATTGAAAACTGCACAGGTGAACAGGAATCTAAACACAAACAATTCCCATAAATGACTAATTGCACCCAACGTATTCATGGAAACCAAATCCAGTGAACTAAGTAAAAACAGTGAGTCTCCTGTTGTGGGTCACGAGAAACTGTTTTTTTAATACCTATCAAATTTATTTGAAAATCGCGTTTCCTCAAACACAAGGCATGTTTATATGTTTAATGACCTCGTACCACCAGATTATGTCCTAAAGGCAGGTACTAACCATGCCAGTTTAAGTACCAATACAAAAGTACCCAGCGTGTAAGTGTGAGTACAAGTTCAATATTTAAATGCAGGTAAGAAGAAATATTGAGTACGCAATACGCAAGGTGCAAGTGCGAGTACTTGTACTCATAAAAATGTACTCGAGTACTGCCCGAGTACAGGTACAAGGTGAAACAATTACTGAGTACCCCCCATCTCGGATAGATAGACAGATACAGACACAGATACAGATACAGCTCGTGTCAGCTTTCCCCTCTTGCCCATAGGCTGGTATCGACTACCGTCGGTTCTGCACAATCCGAAAATCGATTCCATTTCAAACCGCAGAACCAAAGAACTATGTATCGTCCCGCCCCCCCACCATCCATTCACTCCTACATTTTATCCCCCCCTTTTTTTTTATAAACGTACAAAGTAAAACAAAAAAAAAGTAAAATAAAATAAAACACAGCTGATACTTGACAAAAACATTACAGACATGAATGCACTGAAGGAGGGTGGGAAGGGGAGAAACCATAGGGTGTTGTGGAAAATTCCACGGCCTTCTACTGAAGAGGGCGAAAAATAGAAATATATAGAAAAACTCGCTGTTTTTGCTTTTTTTCCATATTCCCTACCCGCCTTCATCACCCTCCCACCCGCCTCGTCTCTCAAACAAATATTAGCACGAGGTAATCCCCTACAGAAACAAATGACGTCATAATTGCTCGAATCGATTGCGTTTGACGTCATCTTGGCGACCTTGTCTCCGCAGGGAAAATCGATACTTGGATTTTCTGCCCTTTTTCGCCTTCCCTCCCCCCTCCCCCTCCCATCCTAAATTTTACAAGACATGTGACCCCCCACTCACACACACCCCTACCCTCTCCCCCTTCCCTCATTCAGCCGCCCGATTTTTTTTTTTTTTTTAATTGTGTTTGTGATTGTTGTTGTTGTTCCTTGGTAGCCCGTACAGGGGCTCACGTGACATTCGTTGACCAAACTGCTGACTGGCGTGTTGTGCTGTGCCGTCGCGTAACTCTTCTAGGGCCGTTCTTATTTGTGTATTGGGAGTGTAGGAGGGAGGCACGGGGTCTCATGCAATGAACTTAAGATAAGAATGAGCCTGAACACCAGGGGCGGGGCAGGGGGGGAAGGGGTAAATTTGTCTGCGACCGACGACGGAGAAGAAATTGTTAGGCCCCCCCTAAAGGAGAAGGGTGTCATCAAAAAGAGATTAGCGGATATATGTTTGGGCTTTTGGGGGAGGGAATCTCACGATTCGGGACGTGTCGTTACATGAGACACACTAGCTAGTCGTGTCACCTCGTTACATGAGACACACTAGCTAGTCGTGTCACCTCGTTACATAAGACACACTAGCTAGTCGTGTCACCTCGTTACATAAGACACACTAGCTAGTCGTGTCACCTCGTTACATAAGACACACTAGCTAGTCGTGTCACCTCGTTACATAAGACACACTAGCTAGTCGTGTCACCTCGTTACATCAGACACACTAGCTAGTCGTGTCACCTCGTTACATCAGACACACTCGCTAGTCGTGTCACCTCGTTACATCAGACACACTAGCTAGTCGTGTCACCTCGTTACATAAGACACACCATACGGTCGTGTCACTTTATTAAATCTTTATATGTGTTACTTTGAACATGTGTCGTACTATTATGTGACTTTATTCATCTGACAGACCATATCGTCATCTCTGTCAGACAATAGTAAAATACTAGCCAATCAGGTCTGTTCACACCAATGGTGCTTTCGTTAAATTTATAAAATAAACCATCTACCTGGTCTTCGTCCGGCCCAAAATTTCAAATTTAAGAATTTAACGTGGCCCGCGGTTCAAAAAAGTCTGCCCACCTTTTTAAGAAGACACCATCTTCATGTCAAGTATTTCAACTTAAAACGGTGTTATACATCTTCGATGAGATCTTTCCCCCAGTGAAGGGGACGGCAACCTTTTGAGACGAAAGAGCCAAAAGTTATAATTTACAATTTTCTCAGGTTTCAAAGAGTCACTAAAATTGTTGTTCCAATATTATGGTATTTGATTAGGCCGCAATTCGACATCGAAAGAGCAGCAACTTGACATCGAAAGAGCCGCATGCGGCTCGAGAGCCGCAGGTTGCCGACCTCTGCCCTAGTGTGGGTTATGTTTTGTTATGCACTTTTACCCAATAACAACAACAAAAAAAAACCTTGCTGCATCTTACACTTCCCCCCTGTCCCTCTTTTCTTGTCCACAACACGCACCCTGCCCCAAATCCACGAAGCCGTTAGGACAGGAAAGGAGAGGCGTAAATGGTGGAACCGTCTGCTAGGCTAGGCACCTGCTGTGATGTCACAATAGCTGGATTAGCGGAGACACACACACACTTACACGATGTCATCTCTCTCTCCCTCAAGTCTGCCGCATCATTTCCTTGGCTGCTTTTGACGTCATTCGCGCCACCGCCCTTGTGTCGTCACACGAGGTGTTTTCCTATCCAGCCTGGCACAAACTTCTCCTGCAGTGGCCAGGATAGTGTGGGGAAAAAAAACGAGCCAAAAAGAAATGATAAAAGAAAAAAATGTTTTTAAAAAAATACGATTTGGTTGCAGTTGTTTTGGGAGGGAGGTAAGAGGTGGTGGACTACTGGATCAATTTATTCCAGGTCTCTCTCTCTCTGACGTCACAGCGCGAGGCTGTCATTATCAGACGGGTCAGGTATTCTCTAGCTGTTGTGTTTTCTGGTTTTTTTTTTTCTTTTTGTAAATTTGTTTCCATTTTTTTTTTTGGCATAGGTTTTTCTGTTTGAGAGAGAGAGAGAGAGAGAGAGAGAGAGAGAGAGAGAGAGAGAGAGAGAGAGAGAGAGAGAATGTATGAATAAATTAAAGATTATTTTAAAGGTACAAAAAGAAGTATAAAAGTTACAGATTTTAAAAGGAGATTAAACATTTATTTATCTTTTTTTAAAAATTAAAGAAAACCATCCTCCATATTGTTGTTTTGTTTGTTTGTTTTTTTAACCTGAATATTATTCCATTTATTTATATAGGTCAGGCAACTCTGTGACATTTTCAAGACATTTGTTTTCCTTTAACCCTTTATTTCCTGCCAACTTGGCAATATTTTTTTTGTTTTTTTTTTCTGTTTCTTCTGAAGGGGGGTAATCCACAACTAGAAGCAAGAAATATACACAAAAAAAAAGAGAAAATAATTCATGCTTCGATATTTGTCAGGAGTACTCTCCCCTCTCTCATTATCTACTGTTGTCTTTAATGCAGAGGGCAAAAATAGAGAGTGTTTTCCTCGGGTTTTTATGAAAAGGTTACAATGTGTTGCTTTAGGATTTCCCCCACCCCTTTTTCCAGTTTAAATTATATGTTTATAAATAGAAATAGCACACAATGTATGAGTCATAACGGATATTTCGAAGGGGTTTCAAAACTTTAGCCCGGATGATTTCTGACCCTCTTGTTGTACGCCCCTGCTAGCAGGCCCACCGACAGAAATTTCGCACCTCTGGGCAGGTCTGTCGCGCTCCCCCCCCCCCCCCGTGCTGACAATAATATTTTCAAAAGTTCATTGGCCAGCTCAGTCCGGGCCCCTAAAACTCGCCGGGCCCCTGGGCATTTGCCCCTCCGCCCATCTCGGCGGCACTGCCTGCTAGGATGAGATATTTGAGTCTTAATACCTTTTTCGAAACTGTACTTATCTATTGGGTCATTCCAATTTAAATATCAATTACCTTCTAGCAGTGCCTAACGTCAAAGTTGAACTGTGGTATATCTCATCGCGAGGTTTTGATTGGCTCAGCTGGCATTGTTATACTATATATTTATAAAAAAAAAAGTCACAGGCTACTGAAATAGATAAAAAAGACCAGGCGTCTTTGCAATAAAGACAAACACGACCCTAGAATAAAACAGAATAATTTAATTTAAAAAATAATGGGTCATATTAGGGTTTAATGTTCCCCCCCTCACCAGCCCCGTAGCGTGAAAATTCTACAGCAGGGGTCATGCATTCTACAGCAAGGGCCAGGCATTCTACAGTAGGGGCAAGGCAATAGCAGGGGGGGGGCAGGTAATACATTTTACTAAGTAGAACAAATAAGCACACTACGGGCCTGCCCCCCCCCCATACGCCCCCATTCCCCGTAGGCTGAAACTGTTCTCCTAAGGACATAAAATGGATATATCAAAATTATTTTTGCGCTTTTTTTTTAAAAAAAAAAGAAGTTAATACCAATATAGAAATATAATTTTTCATAGAATATTTCTCGATGGTACGAAGTTTGAGACCCCCGCTGGCTTATGTCTTATTGACCCCGGGGGCGGGGGGTGGGGAGGGACACAAGCTGCACAGTAAGAGGAGTTAAAAGATGCCCCCATTATCTCTAGAAAAAAACACTCGTGACGAACAAATGATATTTGCTGCTGACTCTTTGTCTTAAAGGGCAGACGGAGAGAAATTGGGGTGGGGAGTGAAGTCGGGGGGGGGGGGCGGGGGGGAGCGGTTTTCTCCATATATTTATATCTCGCTTATTCATTAAGTACTCGAATGTGCTGTTTTGATTCTTTGAAAAAGTCACAAACAGGTAATTTCGTCCTGTATTGTTTTGTTGTGCAAGTAGATGTGAAGTGGTTTTCCCGATGCTAAAAATAGATATCCCATTTAAATAATGCCCTGGCCCATTGGGCACAGATTTTTTTTAAGACTAAAAAGAAACAACAAAATAAAATGTAAAGATTAAACATGTTTAAAGGTTTGTTTTTATGAAAGGTGAATTGTCTATTTATAGCTACAACGTATCATACAGATTTGACATAAGGGTTTTCCATAGCAGGGCCAACGGATCAAAGAAAGAAGAGTGGTGGGGGGAGGGGGGGGACATTTTATATTTTTTTATTTGGGATTATGGGGGGGGGGGTACGGCTTTTCTCCAGTTCTCCATTATATGTTTTAATGTTAATACATTTTGACGAAAAAAAAATGTCATAAAAAAATAGGAAATACTAGAACAAGGAAAAGATTACGGGAAAGATGGGTTGGGATATTTCAGTAGGTCTATCTGAGTATAACAATAGGTCTATATGAGTATAACAATAGGTCTATATGAGTATAACAATAAGTCTATATGATCATACAAATAGGTCTATATGAGTATACCAATAGGTCTATATGATCATAACAATAGGTCTACGTGAGTATATCAGTAGGTCTACGTGAGTATATCAGTAGGTCTACGTCTGTATATCAGTAGGTCTACGTGAGTATATCAGTAGGTTTACGTGAGTATATCAGTAGGTCTACGTGAGTATATCAGTAGGTCTAAATGAGTATACAGTGTGTCACAAAAACAAAGTAAACGTATCAATGACAATTAGTCTTTAAGAAAAAAAAAAGATGAATAAGTAAATGAGTATAAACCAATTTTTAATCAATAATCACTTGCTAATAATAAAAGTAACTTAACTATTACGTCTGTTTGACTTATCTCCCATGCTCATTTACCATGCTTATCTCCCTTGATTGTTTTTCATCAACCTCTTCTACCCTTTAGAAAAAAAAATCTTTCTTTCCACCAAATAAGGGAGTCGAGCTCACTATGGCACATACATAACACAGATCATATCAATGTACTGGGGTGGTACACTGTGTCCAGCTTTGACAACATCTTGAAGTACTTTGTCCCTGCACGTGATCTTGGAGTCTTGAAGCTAACGCCATCCTGTTGTTGTTATATCTCAATGGTGGTGGCTTGTTGTTTTAAACTATCCACTTTATGACAAAAACTGGTGAAGAAATAAGAAACGAATGAATTGCAAAGGGAGGTAAAATAAGAAACGAATGAATTACAAAGGGAGGTAAAATAAGAAACGAATGAATTGCAAAGGGAGGTAAAATAAGAAACGAATGAATTACAAAGGGAGGTAAAATAGGAAACGAATGAATTGCAAAGGGAGGCAAAATAGGAAACGAATGAATTGCAAAGGGAGGTAAAATAAGAAACGAATGAATTGCAAATGGAGGTAAAATAAGAAACGAATGAATTACAAAGGGAGGTAAAATAAGAAACGAATGAATTGCAAAGGGAGGTAAAGTCATCATCATTATAATGTAAATACATTTGGTCTATTTGTGTTTACCTGCTACATTACTACTATACAAATCATATTTATAGCAATCATATATATACACCTGTTTTGTACTTATAGACTTGACGCACCGGTTACTGGCTGTTACATACCTGTATTGTAAAAATAAAATATTTTTCATATGTAATATGTTTTCAACTGTGCGTCCTTTCTACATCGGCGGTCATTTGAACACATTTATTATCTTTGAGATCATTTCTGGACAATTTGACAATATTCACCAATCTCCAGTTAAAATCTGTGATAAAAAAGAAAGGAGGAATTATTCCTATATTTGACGTATAATACCTCAAGCTCTTTGCTGCACTAATCAAGTAGGACTATCACTACGTCACACAGTCAACACTAGCTTAAAGACTGTTAATGTTATTCAGAACCGTGTATCTGCTGATGGGAGGGGGGGGAGGCTTTAGCAGATATGAGCTTGGGGGCCCCTGGGCATAAATGTTGTCAAGGCCACCACTTGCAAATATTGAGTCCCTCTGAACCCATTTTTTTCTGTCATTTTAGTTCTGGCCTCTCACCAGTGCGCCAATAGACACTCCTTGTTTGCAAAGTAGCTGCTTGCAAAGTAGGCCTTTGTGGATTGTTCATAGTAGGCATGGAAGAAATTTCAAAGTAGGCATGGAAGAAAGTTCAAAATAGTCATGGAAGAATGGTCAATGTAAACCGACTAGAAAACCGACGGTTAACCTTTTTGGTGCCGCGAGTTCTAAATACAACCAAAAAAACACGGTTATTTATAGCAACGTGTCAAAACTCCGATTGAAATTAAAGGAAGTGATATTTTAGTCGCGTTCCGACAGATGAGGCTCTGCGTGCCGACTGTGGCACGCGTGTCATAGGTTTGCCACCATTGACGTAGAAGAATGTTCAATAATGACACATATTTCTTGTATAACTAAATCAAACGACTTCGTGCTGATGTAAAGAAAACTAGTATGTGTCCATAAAGAAAATTATTTTGTGTCTATAAAGAAATCTATCCTGTGTCTATAAAGAAAACTATCCTGTGTCTATAAAGAAATCTATCCTGTGTCTATAAAGAAAACTATCCTGTGTCTATAAAGAAAACTATTATGTGTCTATAAAACAAGTTCACCCCACCAGTAATTTATAATAGATATTTTTTTAACAAGAGATTTTTTTGTTCAGTAATGATTAATGCCTGTCTTGATATGTCACGACTTAGCTGTTACATCCTGTGGTTTATTTGTACTGATACTGTTACAGCCTGTGGTTTATTTAAACTGATACTGTTACAGCCTGTGGTTTATTTGTACTGATACTGTTACAGCCTGTGGTTTATTTGTACTGATACTGTTACAGCCTGTGGTTTATTTGTACTGATACTGTTACAGCCTGTGGTTTATTTGTACTGATTTAGAAAAAAAACTATCTGCCAGAGGCGTACCTAGGGTGGGGGGAGAGGGGGTCCAAATTCGAAAGTCCCCCCGGGGCCCTAACTTGAGCTGGGCCCCAAAAATTTATTTTACATTAAATATTAATTAGATAATCTCATGTCATGGTGTCGAATATCAAAATTCAGGGAGGCCAAGTCCCCAGGCCACCAAATCCCAAGGATCGCATTGCTATCTGCACTTGTTACATAAACTATTCATTATATTTAAACTTATCTATTGTCATTGTTACAAGTGTATTATTACTGCCATACTTACTGATTTCTTTTTGTAATATATCAATATTAATGACCATTATCGCTCGAATATGTATAAAATAATATGGGACAGCATAAAATGAAAGGGTAGGGGTGAGGGCGGAACGGGTTGGGGGAATGGGGAGGGGAATTCCGGCTTTTGTTAAAACCCATGTAATAGGAAAAAGTATTGGTGCCTTTGTGTCTGGTGTTATGTAATGTATTTTTCTCAAATGTTAATAAATGATAAACTAATTTAAAAAAATATATAGAATTTAATTTCATTCAAAGAAAATAGACTGCGATTGATGTAAAGAAAGGGAGAGGGGTTGGGGGGGGGGGGAGAGGTGAGGGGGAAGATCGATTCATAATTAAGCGGATTGAAAGGAGGAGGATGTTGAGTTTGGGTCAGTTATTATGTGCTGGGTAAAATAAAAGTGTGTAATAATAACAAAAAATTGAGTGAATATAAAATGTGAACGGTCCCCATGTGTAGTAAACAAAACTATTCATCGCTAGTAGACTGGATTTGAACAATCCAAGACCGACCCCACCAGCTCAAATGTTTCGTGGCGATGGCAGAGGTTTGCACGTCTGCACGTTGCCATGGCAACATCGATTGAGCTCAACACTCACATCATCGACCCAGCTTGAGACAGTCTGGTGGGAAAGTTTGGTTTTTTTTTCTCCTCACATCGTAATTATTTTTTTTACAGCAGTTTACTATCAAAGGGAAGCAATTCATGAAATTCTAATTTTTATAACTTTATCTACTGATTGTATCCCTTTGATAACTAGTTGTCAATTTAAATGGAGTATAATTTACAAGTACGTTTATCAAACGGTACCTACGTTACGATGAATTCGTAATAGAGACTTAACATATTTGGTCATTATCAGATGTTAGATAAGTAATTATTTTAAAAAACAATGTTTCTGTTAACAATGTTAAAAAAAAAATTGAATACATTTCACCCTGAATGAAACTTTAAAACTGACAAAAATTGTGAGGTGTAAGGGAAATAATCCATAAAAATAATGACAAAGATGAATTCCGTCATATTTATTAAGTAAATAATCTACACGAGTGTTCCTCAAACTTTTGCGATTCGCGACCCACTAAAATCTTATTCGTTTTTGAAAAGTAAAAACTAAATTAAGAAAAAAAAAATTCAGTTTATTCTACTTAATGTATTCTCGGTTAAACTAAAATAAAAACAAAATTTGGCCACCAACTTCGATTACAAATTTGAGACCCGAATGGTTTCATTATAAATATATATATATATACATATTGCGTTCGGG
Organism: Bulinus truncatus; assembly: GCA_021962125.1. NCBI lineage: Eukaryota > Metazoa > Mollusca > Gastropoda > Planorbidae > Bulinus > Bulinus truncatus. Next base: position 936,407 of record JAGDYQ010000063.1, on the reverse strand, counting down.
CCTAGCCCAGCATAATACAAAAAAAAACAGCGAGATAGTGGACCTTCAAGCACAGTGGTTTTCAACGAGTTGGTCGACAACAACAACAAAAAAATGATTCCTCATTTCACAGTAAATAAGATTATTTTCTTTGGTCCAATTTTTGTATTTTTCCTTATTTCATGGTGGGTCGCTAGAATCATTTAGGTCTCAAGGTATATCCTACAATTTTGAGAACTACTCATCTAACACACACAGAGACACTTCATGTGGTGAACTCTGTGTAACCGACATTCTGAAGGTGGAGGATTACGAAAACACTGGCGCGGAGCAATGACACCACTAACTACGTCAACAGCAACTAGGGGGCCTACGCAGAGCTACACTGGGGTGTCCAGAGTCAGGATCGTATTTTAAGTCTTTATGGAGCCTAAGACAAAAGAATTGGGGGGGCATAGACAAAGACACTTTTAGGGCCACTATGCAAAAATACACTCAGGGCCCTACTCTAAGACGCTGTGAAGACAGCTGCCTCAAAATTGTGGGGCCCCTCCCCATGGTAATTTTCGACAATCATTGCATCTCCTCTATCATGAATTCATTTAAGTCATTTTCGGGAGGGGTGGTGATGGTTTGGGGGGGGGGCTTAGCAGTGATGGTCATAACCCAAAAGCCTAGTTTATTGAGGCAAAAGCCTAGTTTATTGAGGCAAAAGCCTAATTTCTTGAGGCAAAAGCCTAGTTTATTGAGGCAAAAGCCTAGTTTCTTGAGGCAAAAGCCTAGTTTCTTGAGGCAAAAGCCTAATTTCTTGAGGCAAAAGCCTAGTTTCTTGAGGCAAAAACCTAGTTTATTGAGGCAAAAGCCTAATTTCTTGAGGCAAAAGCCTAGTTTATTGAGGCAAAAGCCTAGTTTATTGAGGCAAAAGCCTAATTTCTTGAGGCAAAAGCCTAGTTTGTTGAGGCAAAAGCCTAGTTTCTTGAGGCAAAAGCCTAGTTTCTTGAGGCAAAAGCCTAATTTCTTGAGGCAAAAGCCTAGTTTCTTGAGGCAAAAGCCTAGTTTCTTGAGGCAAAAGCCTACTTTCTTGAGGCAAAAGCCTAGTTTCTTGAGGCAAAAGCCTAATTTCTTGAGGCAAAAGCCTAGTTTATTGAGGCAAAAGCCTAGTTTCTTGAGGCAAAAGCCTAGTTTCTTGAGGCAAAAGCCTAGTTTCTTGAGGCAAAAGCCTACTTTCTTGAGGCAAAAGCCTAGTTTCTTGAGGCAAAAGCCTAGTTTCTTGAGGCAAAAGCCTAATTTCTTGAGGCAAAAGCCTAGTTTATTGAGGCAAAGCCTACTTTCTTGAGGCAAAGCCTACTTTCTTGAGGCAAAAGCCTAGTTTCTTGAGGCAAAAGCCTAATTTCTTGAGGCAAAAGCCTAGTTTATTGAGGCAAAAGCCTAGTTTCTTGAGGCAAAAGCCTAGTTTCTTGAGGCAAAAGCCTAGTTTCTTGAGGCAAAAGCCTAGTTTATTGAGGCAAAAGCCTACTTTCTTGAGGCAAAAGCCTACTTTCTTGAGGCAAAAGCCTAGTTTCTTGAGGCAAAAGCCTAATTTCTTGAGGCAAAAGCCTAGTTTATTGAGGCAAAAGCCTAG
>JAGDYQ010000063.1:912307-929807 GCA_021962125.1 Bulinus truncatus | reverse complement strand
ATCCAAGTGAAAACACGTTCCCTACTTCCAAAAAAAATGGAATTACTGCACATCATCATTCAAGGCTAAACCAGTTTTGAACAACTAAAATACTCATGTTTGTCAAAAGATGAAAGACGAGCAAATAAAAACATGGATTTTAACTAAATGCACAAAAGGAACTCGATGTGACCATGCTTTGTTTTTTGTAGTTAAGTCAAGTGAGTCACATCGAGGCATAGCTCACGAATTCGAGACGGTGATCCCCTTCTACCTTCTTATATGTCATTCTGGCCGGCAATAAACAATGCACGCACACACGCACGCACGCACACACGCACAATGATGAAAATAAAATAAGAGCAAAGTGCGTAAATCCTTTAACGACAATCGCTCATTACGGATATGAGCGCTTCCCCACCCCCACCCCCCCCCCGTCCACCGCTCCTTTTTTTTTACCCCGCCTCCTCCATGGGATTTTTTTCATTAATGACGTCACGCATGCGTCAGAACGGGTATTTGCAAATTGAGTGCAATCAATACACCCCCCACTCCCCCCCATTCCCTTCACCGCCACCCACCCACCATTACTTCCATCTCTTCACTGCCGGGCTTCGCTTCTATCACGTCATTGGAGGGTTGGGTCGAGGGGGCAAGCTATCGATTTATTTACATTTTTTTTTAAAAATAGGTTTCTAAAAATAGCTGATCCCGGGCGATGTGTTGCCATATTTAGAAACAGGCTGGTGTAGTTTCCGTGTTCAGTGGTGATGGAACTCTGTGTGCGTGCTATTCCCCTTTCTCGTCTCGAGTCTTCATCGAGGAATGTTCAATGCAGGATTTACGTATAAGCTACACAAGCTACGGCTAAAGGCCTTCCATTTTCTTGGAGGGGGGGGGGGGGGGAGCGCGAAACATTGTCTGAGTGAGCAATTGTCATATTTACTGAAATATTAAGGCACTGGCATATAATATCTGGGCTTAAAAGGGGCCCCGTATCTCAAATAGATTAGGGCCTTATCAAGTCTAAATCCGGCCCTGCGAAAGCTGGAAAATGACTGTTAATTTAAAATCAAAATCAAACCCTCCGTTGTATTGATATCGTAGTCGAAATCAGAATAAATGGAATCGATTTTTTCTTCCTTCTATCTGTTCATTTTTCTTTTAACCCCATAGTTATGGCTGCTAATTAAAGAAATCCTTAACGTTTGTTCTGGTTAAACTCTTCTTGCGGGCTAATGAACCATTGCTCATTACACTGACAGATAATTTATTCATCAGGGGCGGAGTAAGATCAATAGTGGCCCAGGCCCGTAGCGTGCGGGGGCCAGGGGGTCAGGGCCCCTCCTCATTTTGTCTGGCCCCCTCTGCTTATTTATTCTACTTAGTAAAATGTATTACCTGACCCCCTGCTGTAGAATGCCTGGCCCCTGCTGTAGAATTTTCACGCTATGGGGCTGTAGTGGCCCCGGACGCAGAAGAGTACATTGGGCACTTCACATTAATGGAGAAGGTCAAATGAGGTTGCGCCTAAGGTTAATTTCGCCTCTGGTATCGGAGCTTATTTAAGGTCTAGTTACGTCATGGGGAAGGGGACCACAAGTGTACAGGGACATATTGATGATGAGCTGTTTATCTTGCAAACTGTTCATTTACGTATCTAATACATAACCGGCTAGCCTGGCGTACGTGTGTATAACTTCCGCGGCTAAAAATAGTCTCACTCAAGGGGAGTGAACTCTTGTTTGGCTAAAAATAGTCTTGGGAAATTCCAAGTGTGTGAATTAGTGCGCAAATTATGTAAAGTTGTAAAGATGGTCAAAGGAATACAACTCAATTATAAGGAGTCACTCGCCGGTCCGGGTACCGGGCCTTTGATCTAGTTGCTACATAAAGGTAGTTTAACTTTATGACTTATAAGCATGATGCCATTATGAGGTCCATATAAAGATGAGGCTTTCATTTTTTTTTTGCATGCAACCTCCTCCCAGATCGGCCCTAAATACAACAAATGGATTTGGGACCAACTGACATGAAAGGGCCACTGATTAATTTCTAGTTGTTTTTTACTTTTTTTTTCCCTTTTTTTAAAATGATTACTTCCCTCTCTATTTATCAAAACCTATACGCGTGGAGCAAAATCTATGGCTGTAACCCGGAAAAAAAATACGGATTTCGTCCAGCGTAGCCGTAGCCACTACGTACACGAAAATGCTCTAAAATGTCCTTTGTCCGAAACGGAAAAGACTTAAATTGCTTGTTTTTAATTACAACTTGAAAATAAATTAATAGACATAACACTAACACGCTCACAGACTCGATTACATATGATGCTCATGCACGCCATAATCTATATAAATAATAGCGGTGTGGGTTCTGCGTTGAATCGAAAGTAAAGAATTAATACAACAGTATTCCAGTTTAAAAATCGTCAAACGTAAACAATAGTAATACAAATTATGAAAAAATCGGATCTGTCCGAAACCAAAAAATAACCTAGTCTACTGATCAAACCTAAGGGAATATAACTCTATGCCAAGGTTTTGCAGGGTTACAGCTAGTATAAATATAATACAAGAAATGCAATTTTGGAGCAAAGTGTGAAATACGATCAACAATTTTTTGATTGGCAAGAGCGATTGTTTATTTTAGAGTGCTACATGTGAAGACTGTCAAACAAAGTAACAACAACAGCAGCAGCTTCCAGTTGAGGGGTGAGGTAGCGGCTGGTCGTGCGGCGCTTGTGGCGCTCTCAACACAAGTCGCGTGCATCAGGGCATCATAGTCTTGCCGTGAGCAGGGTGAGCTGAAAAAAAATTACAGAAATAATTTGAAGATGTCCATTCCCGGGGGCTGTCTCATGGACAGGTAGACTAGGCCCCAGCAAACCTAGTACAAGGGGGCCCTGCTGAGACTTAAACCTTGACCCTGACCTAAATTGTTTAGCAATACTATTTTGAGTTTGAGGGTGTAAGAAGGGCCCCCACTGTTAACAATTATTAGAGGGGGGTGGCCTCTATGTTTTGTAAACTGCCCCAAAATGTTCTTTTTCTTAATACACCCAAAATTGCATCTTCCTAGGGCTCCCCCCAACCCCCAACAAATAGTTTGAATTGTTCTGATGATTACCCAATTACAATAAATTCCGGTTTTTAGACTGCTCGACTGCTGACTTAGCGAGTCCCAGCTTACGATCCTCGCTGGGAACCAGGGTCATTTTCGTAGGTCCTGGTTAGACTAAAATTCACCCAAGTCCACCCGTCTTTATACGACGCTAAGTGTGTGTGTGGGGGGGGGGGGTTCGTTTGTGCATTATGTCGTGGCTACAGTGAAATGTAAACTTCCTCAGCCCCGATGGTCCTCTAGAGCTCAGAGAACTAAACATACTGCACAGAGAACTAAACATACTGCATCTCTATATAGACAGACACATTGACTGGGGTGATGAACGAATAGACAGACCTCCTTCGTGGATGGAGACTGAAAGGAGTAGCCCACTGACAACCTATGTGTGGTAGGGATCCCTAAACCTGGTACAAAGAGGTCAAAATCTCTGCTCTCTCCACCATACTGTCAACAGACGACATGCTTTATGGCACTCTTTCACACAAAATTCCCTACCGCTCACTACTACGCTTATATATTATAATAAAAAAAACTGTTCTTATTAACTAGATATCCTAGAGAAGGTTTTGTACAAAGAATGTCATCGCTAACAACTAGGTAAGGGGGGTGGGGGTGTTTGGGGTGAGGAGGGGAGGGGGGAGATGCTCCAGCTATATTCTTAATGAGGGCTTCTGATATTTTGTTTCAGCTCACTTGTTGCCCAGTTAGGTATCCCAGTCCCACGCAGATGGATTTGTGGGCCTTCAAATCGACGCCACCGTTGGTGACACCTATGCTTAATCTTTTGCGATTCTTTGCGACCCACTGGGGAAAACATGTATGTTTTCGCGGATTCATAGCCAACAAAAAAAATTAATAAAATGCATAAAAAGTAAAGCCAAAACTAATTTTTATAGTATTTCGACTAAGTAATAATTAAAGTGTGCGTCAAAGTAAAGCCAAAACTAATTTTTATAGTTTTTCGATTAAATAATAATTAAAGTGTGCGTCAAAGTAAAGCCAAAAACTAATTTTTATAGTTTTTCGATTAAATAATAATTAAAGTGTGCGTCAAAGTAAAGCCAAAAACTAATTTTTATAGTTTTTCGATTAAGTAATAATTAAAGTGTGCGTCAAAGTAAAGCCAAAAACTAATTTTTATAGTTTTTCGATTAAGTAATAATTCAAGTGTGTGGCAAACAACTTTATATAAGTTCCCTACAGACACCAAATTTATGAGAACCTCCGCACTGCAATGACATACCTACCTGCTTGAAGAATTATAGGTTAGAATGCAGGTCTTGCCACTGTTTTGAATTTCGTGGCACAGGCTCTTCAAATGTTTGTCTACAGCCTTTATAGATCTTTGAGGAATGTCTGATAGGAGAGGTATGCAGTTTTCGCCCTCCATGTGGTCTAGACAGGATTGAGGAAAGGAGTTAACGGTTTCCTCTATTACCCTATAGGTGTGGATGAAGTCACAGATTTTAGTTAGAATGTAGTCAACATCACTTGCAGGGCAGTTCTTACTGTAAAACATACAAAAATTAAACATCTCATTAATATATATTTTTAAAAAAGGTGTACACTTTGTATTCAGGTGCTTTGGTGTAAGGCGCCCTTAGTTGACTATGTGAACATTTTGTATTTAGTTGCTTTGGTGTATGGCGCCCTTAGCTGATTATGTGTACACTTTGTATTTAGGTGCTTTGGTGTATGGCGTCCTTAGTTGACTATGTGAACATTTTGTATTTAGTTGCTTTGGTGTATGGCGCCCTTAGCTGAGTATGTGTACACTTTGTATTTAGGTGCTTTGGTATATGGCGTCCTTAGTTGACTATGTGAACATTTTGTATTTAGTTGCTTTGGTGTATGGCGCCCTTAGCTGAGTATGTGTACACTTTGTATTTAGGTGCTTTGGTATATGGCGTCCTTAGTTGACTATGTGAACATTTTATATTTAGGTGCTTTGGTGTATGGCGCCCTTAATTGACTATGTGTACACTTTATATTTAGGTGCTTTGGTGTATGGCGTCCTTAGTTGACTATGTGAACATTTTGTATTTAGTTGCTTTGGTGTATGGCGCCCTTAGCTGAGTATGTGCACACTTTGTATTTAGGTGCTTTGGTGTAAAGCGCCCTTAGTTTAAAGACAGTGTTGAGTGTCGATACAAGTCTGTGACCTATGTAGTGTAATATGATGCGGATACACATTGCTACATTTATTTACGTCCAGTTATTGGTTGCATTTTCAACACTTTAGTATTTTTGGGCATGTGAACAGGGTTATTATTAGTGTACTCCCCTGGAAGCACTAAAGTTGGTAAAGCCATTGCCTGTGAGTACATGTTATCTCTACATCCTATAAATACATGTCAAGTTCTTTAGCATTACTTGGGCAGTTCTGCTGAAGTCTCATTCGTACGTCTCAACCATGGTCCCAGGATAAATAGGACATGTACTTAAATCAGTCTTGGGTCACGGACATACATAAGACGTTATCAATTATTCTATCGATTATCACTGAATCATCTCATCAATCATCGTATCAATCATCTTATCAATCATCGTATGAATCATTGTATCATCGTATCAATTATCCTTTTAATCATCTTATAAACCATTGTATCATAGTATCAATTATCTTTTCAATTATCGTATCAATCATCGTATCAATCATCGTATCAATCATCGTATCAATCATCGTATCAATCATTGTATCATCGTATCAATTACCCTTTCAATCATCGTATCAATCAACGTACCAATCATCGTATCAATCATTGTATCATCGTATCAATTATCCTTTCAATCATCGTATCAGCCTTTGTATCATCGTATCAATTATTCTTTCAATCATCTTATCAATCAACGTACCATTCGTTACTTACGTCAGACACAGAGGTGCTTCAGGTGTATGTACACTGCTGCAGTTCCATTCCAGGTCTGGACAAAGTGCGTCAACACGTTGAACACATCCGTCGTCTGCTGATGTCGTCACACGATTACCGGTCACTGCTAGTAACACTATTAACATACACCTTGAGTGCATCCCTTCCCTCCTTAAACGCAAGAGCATTGCGGAGGGGGAAAAAAGTTGATAAATTAGCACTTATTTCTTAACCAAATGTTGAAGTAGAATTGTTTCGATTGTCAAGTAAAACTCCCACTTCCCGAGCAACGCCGGGTACACTACTTTTAACATTATAAATATACATCTATTGATTGCATACCCAATCTAATAGTTCCGTTCAAAGGTACATTTTGTTTTAATGATATCTGTAACAATTCTACTCTCAATCCATGATAGTCTACAACAAATTCAGCCAGCCTAAATGGCCCCGTGATTCAATGTAGGCCTACAGCAGTTTTTGTTTCGGATTTGAGAGTAGACGTGTTGTTGCCCAACCGCAGCGACATTTATGACATCATAGTCAATATCATTAACCAATCAGATTTTAAAGTAATATTTCAAACTAATAGACCTTGTTCTATTTTTTCGGACAATTTTTTTAGTTTGCAATATAAATCCATGATAATAGATATTGTCAAGTTTAGAGACGACAGTTTATAGAATTATTGCGATAAATTATGGTTTATAATGGCGCTGTAAGCCTCAGTGCCACCGACAGAAAAATCTCGGGGCCCCCATACAATTTATGACGCTTTATATTCTGTTTTCTGATCTCTAGTTCTATACAAAAATTGATATTGTTCATAGGCACAGAGAAGTTTCGTTGTTGCAAAAAATATTTATAGGCCAGTGTTGTGCTTTACTAAGAAACAAGCGGTGGGCCGCGGGCCGGAATAAATCAGTCCGGGCGGCAATATAAGCCCACGGGCCGCAGTTAGCCCATTGCTGGTCTAGACATAAAGACAAGCTAATATTTTCTTTGATACATATTTGTATTTAAGCTCATGGTATGTTTGATATTTGTGGCCTTGTGGTGAGAACTACCCCAGGCCCCCTTGCTTGAAGTTGTTTGTTTGTTACACTAACTTAGTTCCAGGCCCGCCTATGACACCCTCGCTAGGCCTCGTTAATTTAAAAACACTCTCTTGTGCCCCGCGTACTGCGAACCTTGGCATAGGCTGTTCCTATTAGTAATTAAACACTGGCATTTTCAACATTATATTTTATTTGTACGCACTGGCTCCACGTCCGTCATATGACGGACGATGTATTTTTTTTTTACCGCTTCCGTCAACAGAATGAACTCTTATGATGTAAAGTTATAAATGCAGTTTATATTATGATATTATTACTTACACAATGATGGTGCTCAAAATCGGCGATCGTTTTCACACAATTAAAGAGTAAACAGAATGAATGAGAACTCTTATTTACTGCAGACGTTGATGACGTCATTTACTGTTAAAAATCGGAGATTTTTTTTTTCGGGGACCATAAATAGATATTGCTCCACACCCAAACCCTATCCCTAACCCTAATCCTATCCCTAACCCTAATCCTATCCCTAACCCTATCCCTATCCCTAATCCTATCCCTAATCCTAACCCTAATCCTAACCCTAACCCTATCCCTAACCCTAATCCTGAAAAAAAAATCTGGAAAAAAAAAATTATGATCCACACCCTAACCCTATCCCTAACCCCCTATCCCTAACCCTGATCCTGAAAAATAAAATCTGAACAAAAAAATGTATGTCACTATCAGGAATCGAACCCGCACATAGCTAGCCAAACTGGGTCTCTGCCAAGCAAACACCCTACATTACTAGAGCGTCACACAAACTTACCTCTCATTTTAATGTATAATTAGAAAAAATTGCGAAAAGAAAATAACTTCAAATCATAAGAGTTCATTCTGTTGACGGAAGAGGTAAAAAAAAAAATACATCGTCCGTCACATGACGGAAGTGGAGCCAGTGCGTTATTTGTACGTACAGTAGAACGTCGTTTATCCGAACGTTTATAATCCGGAGCGTGAAATATCCGGACCAGTTTTTTTTTTTTTTGGTCAAATACATTGTACAGCGAAAAATAAGTGATTATTTTCAACAACAAATCTGAAATTGCAACATTTCGCACCTATGTGCTTTTTCTTCAAGCACGTTTCCCGCCTGTAATGATGTCTGTTATTCGTATAGTGCCCGGTTTCGTATACTGCATGGATAGCATTCGGTTTTCGGTTATCCGAACAATCGCGTATCCGAACGGCGTCCGTTCCTAATTGATTCGGATAAACGACGTTCTGCTGAACTTGTATTAGAGACGAGGTGGTAGTGAGGTTGAGCACTCGACTGCTCACTGAAAGGGTTCGAATCCGAATGATGTCATTAAGTCTACCTAGATTCCTAATGGTTTTCATATAGTGGTAGTCGGTCAAACTATTCCCATATAATAGCCTTGGCTACAGAAACACGTGAACTTGATAGTCTGCACAGACTCCAGAAGGGAAAATTTTACTTTATTTATGTACATAATTTTATTAGAAATCTTTTAGTATAGTATATATCTCAACATATGATTAAAATAACTATCTTTTTTTCTCACATACTTGTATCTGAACACTTGGTATCCCTGGACTATCTGTAGTCTCTTTTTGTTTCTTACATACCTGTATCTGAACAGTTGGTAAGCATATGCGTGTCTCTAACTTAACACAAAATTGAGATTTAAAAAAAAAGTACTTACATACTGGACAACTAGGCATGTCTATGACTGTCTCGTCAATAAAACAGTGTTTAAGATTTTTCCGTTCCTACATACCTGAATTAGAACAATTGGTATGCATATACTCTCTTCACCAACGTCTTAACTAGGAGGCCAAGGAATGCCGCACGCATTGAACTAAAGTTTTACAGTTTCGGTTTCTCGTGTCAACAAATGAACCCATCGGAGACTAAGCACCACAGGATGCTAAACAGATTGTGTTCATTTTTTTTTACCTTTAAAGGAGGGGGGGGGGGGGGTTGAAGATCGTTGTTCTCAAAATGTAGGTCACTACCCACTGTTCGTCTAATCACGCTGTTCTCAACCGGTGGTGAGTGTACCCAAGAGGGTACAGAAAAGGCTATGTAAGGGGGTAAGCAGCGATACAGAAATGCCCGACTGTTGAGCTAGAAAAGTAAGCACGTTGCTTTATACAAATAACTACAATTATTCGAGAACTTACCTAAGAGGGGGGGGGTACCCGCTGACACACGTTCGCGCCAAAAGGTGCTGAACCGCTGGCGTAATTTTGTTGTCAATAATTATTTTAAATCGAGTACAAATACAATCGTTTCTTTCTGGTATTTTTTTTTCCTTAACGGTCGGGTCGAATAGTTTCTTAGCAGGTCGTGAATCGCAAACGTTTGAGAAACACTGATTTAGAAAGTTACAGACTTTTTTAACTGAAGACAGAATAGTAATATTTATATACCCGTGGTTTGAAATAAATTGAATAGGTTTTACATTTTATTTTTAGATACGCGTTGTTCTTAAAGACATTTTATACAGTCTCTTCAGTGACCACAGCCTCTAAAATGACCAGTCTCTTAAATGACCGAAGTCTCTTAAATGACCGAAGTCTCTTAAAATGACCGAAGTCTCTTAAATGACCACAGTCTCTTAAATGACAAGTCTCTTAAATGACCACAGTATCTAAAATGACCGTAGTCTCTAAAATAACAAGTCTCTTAAATGACCAGTTTCTTAAATGACCAGTCTCTAAAATGACCACCGTCTCTTAAATGACCATAGTCATAGTCTAAAATGATTGTACGACTTTCTATGGACGAGAGAGATTAATTTGGAGCTAAGCGGCTGTGAGAGGCAGTAACATTGTAAATCAAAACAATACTAAAATATAAATAATCAACCTCCCAGTCCCCGCCCTCCCCCGGCGGGACGCGGTAAAATTATCAAACGTCGACCGGTCTGAGACAAGTAAAAAGGTTAGGGACCATTGCAACAAGTTTGAGCACCTTTTTATTGTGACGATACTCATGAAATAATCAAATTCACAATACCAGAAGTTGCAGGCTCAATGGAAAGAATGCGCCCTGAACATTTTTAACAATACATTCTGTCAGGGTTTGTAGTTTCACTGTATGCTATTGTAAGGATTTGTAGTTTCACTGTATGCTATTGTCATGGTTTGTAGTTTCACTGTATGCTAATGTCAGGATTTGTAGTTTCACTGTCTGCTATTGTCAGTGTTTGTAGTTTCACTGTATGCTAATGTCAGGGTTTGTAGTTTCGCTGTATGCTGGAATGTCAGGGTTTGTAGTTTCACTGTACGCTAATGTCAGGGTTTGTAGTTTCACTGTATGCCAATGTCAGGGTTTGCAGTTTCACTGTATGCTAATACTAACTAATAATAGTAAGAAAGTTTCTTGTTATAGCCAGCTTGCCATGTAATCTTTCTTGCGTTTTTATGCTCACGAGAAATACCTTTTTTTAATTTTCATCTCAACTATTATTCAGTAAAGTTGTCCAGTCGAATGCGGTGGGAATGGGTAGAGGAGGGCAATGCAATAGCATCTAAGTAGTTCGAGAGAAGTCTTGACATGAATACATAGAGAACTTTTTTAAGTATTAATATACCCGTTCTATCGTGTGAATTAATATATATAAATAATAGCGATTTTGGGTTCTGCGTTAAATCGAAAGTAAAGAATTTATATAACAGTATTCCAGTTTAAAATGCTATCATGAAAAAATCGGATCTGCCCGAAACCAAAAATAACTAGCCTACCGATCAAACCTAAGGGAATATAACTCTATGCAAAGGTTTTGCAGGGTACAGCTGGTATCGTATAATAATCTAATAGCATCACAATTGAACACCATGAGGTAATGGCTGCGGGACGGGGTGGGGGATTGATGGGCTCTTTTACAAGTATGTCGTATATTTCTCGTATGACTAAGAACGGGTCAACTCTTCTTATTATGATGTCCACATATTTGTTTAACATTCGAAATTATCTCGATTCTTTCTAACCAGATTGTTCGAAGAGGAGATCGTCGCGTCTGTACATCCAGTGGCGTCGCCAACAGATTTAGAGGAGGGTAAGGGCAGTACAGCAGCTAGAGAGTAGCGGAACTGAATGTACCACCAGCAACGGGCGGCTTTTTCACCCCTATGTAATCAGTTTATCGGAACGGGGAAAGGGGAGACACTTTCAACGTCCGCCCTGCATGCCATTAACGCGAGTTACGTCATGCTTGGGGTGGGGGGGGGGCAACCACCATGTTTCGGCCGATACATTCTAGGAGGCCTTCCAAAGCCGGTTATGATATGTTTGACCTCTTAAGTATAAAAAAAATGTATCAATCTATTTTAAGGCCCGTGTTCAGGGCCGTTATTATGGATAGGCAAACTAGACCGTTGCATAGGTACCTAACTTGTAAAGGGCCCCCTTGTAAAGGGCCTCCCTTGTGAAGGGCCCCTAGTAAAGAGACTCCCTTGTAAAGGGCCTCCCTTGTAAAGGGCCCCTTGTAAAGAGCCTCCCTTGTAAAGGGCCCCTTGTAAAGAGCCTCCCTTGTAAAGGGTCCCCTTGTAAAGGGTCTCCCTTTTAAAGGGCCCCTTTTCAGATTATTTTCTATTAAAATGGCATTTTAACATGGGGCCCATAACACACTTTTCCTAGGGAACAAACACTGCCTTGGTGTCTGCCTTGGCCCAAACTTTCAACGAGTGTCTACATAGGACCCCAAAGACTAAAGAACACCATTGTCTACAATGAACAATTTTCATTTTTATTCCTAGCCAGACACCAGTGTTACCACAACACCTAACCACCTAATCAAAAAGTCCTAAACTATAGGCAGGCTTTTAAAGCTTGGGGGGGGGGGGGGATATGGATTTGCAAGTTCCAGCGAGATGATAATTACCGAGGACAATGGTGTAGTTTTGATAGAAGTTTGTGACGAAAAAGTCTTCAGTTGGGGTGACACGGTGGGTGGGGATTGGGGGGGGGGGCGGATGGCTGCCCTAGACCTCACCGCCAAAGTCCGCTTTTGCAGAAAAGTTCAAAAATATCTTCGGAAAACAACACCAGAACCTTCAGGTTGATTATAATTATCCAGCGCTCTCCCAAACACTGTCATCTTGGCTTGAAGCCGGCTTTAATCAGTTTCTTGCGAAATTAATTAGGCCAACATCCACTGAGCGAATTAAAATCAAACATAAAAAAACATGTACATAATAAGACCTATTTATATAGATAGATATATATCTCTATACTTATAAGACGCATTTTTTGTCTGTCTGTCTGTCTGTCTGTCTGTTCCCTTATAACTCAAGATCCAGAAAAACAGATAACGTGAAATTTGTTACACATACACATAATTACATGGGGAAGGTTATAGGACAGGTTTCGTTTCATCTCGATGGGTAGCTTAATTGCAATTAATTTTTTTTCATTTTAGTATTTTACTACATTAAAGTAATCTCGACGGCGCCATAAATAAAATTCCTCTGTGACGTCATTTCCCGATTCGAATAGAACTTGCGCGCTGGTGCTGTATTGTGCCTTTGTGATGCAAAGAATTGCTGTTGTTTTTTCATGCTCCCTGATTTGTACAGTTTGAGGAAGATAAAGGAATAAAGAAGGCTTTTAGAAGAAGTGTGAAGCCATAATAAAAAGTATATATATATATATATATATATATATATATATATATAGAGAGAGAGAGAGAGAGAGAGAGAGAGAGAGGGAGAGAGAGGGAGAGAGATAAAGAGAGAGAGAGAGAGGGGGCAGGACGAGAGAGAGAGGAAAGGAGGGTAGGAGGGAGGGAGGGAGGGGGGAGAGAGGAGGGAGGGGGATGGACAGGGGGAAGAAAAGGAGGGGGTGAGAGGGAGAGGTAGATGGGAAAGGGAGTAGGGGGGAGAGAGAAAGGAAGGGAGGGAGAGAGGGGGTAAGGAGGGAGAGAGATAGGGAGAGAGAAAGGGTGGGAGAGAGGGAGGGAGAAAGATAAAGAGTGAGGGGGCAGGGAGGGAGAGGAGGGACTGAGGGAGGGAGGAAGGGGGAGAGAGGGGGAGGGAGAGAGAGAGGTGGAAAGGGGGAGGGAAGGAGAAAAGGGGGAGAGAGGGAGATGGGAGAGGGGGAGCAGGGGGGAGAGGGAGATGGGAGAGGGAGTACGGGGAGATGGAGAGAGAAAGGAAGGGAGGGAGAGAGGGGGTAGGGAAGGAGAGAGAAGGGAGGGAGGGAGAGAGAGAGGGTGGGAGAGAGGGAGGGAGAGAGATAAAGATTGAGGGGGGCAGGGAGGGAGAGAGAGGGAATGAGGGAGGGAGGAAGGGGGAGAGAGGAGAGAGGAAGAGGGAGAGGTGGAAAGGGGAGGGAGGGAGAAAGGAGGGAGAGAGGGGTTTGGGAGGGAGAGAGGGGAGGAAAGGAGAGAGGGAGGATGGACGTTGGGAGAGAAGGAGGGGGAGAGGGGAGAGAGGGAGATGGGAGAGAGATGGGAGAGAGGGAGGGAGAGGGAGGGAGGGAAAGGGAGAGAGGGGGAGGGAGGGAGGGAGAGAGAGAGGAAGGGAGAGAGGGGGTAGGGAGAAAGAAAACAGAAGGTAAACAGAAAACCTTATTTTAAACCCGGGCAAAGCCGGGTACTTGCAACTAGTATATACTTATAAGACGCATTTTTTGTCTGTCTGTCTGTCTGTCTGTCTGTTCCCTTATAACTTAAGATCCAGAAAAACAGATAACGTGAAATTTGTTACACATACACATAATTACATGGGGAAGGTTATAGGACAGGTTTCGTTTCATCTCGATGGGTAGTTTAATTGTAATTAATTTTTTTTTTCATTTTAGTATTTTACTATATTAAAGTAATCTCGACGGCGCCATAAATAAAATTCCTCTGTGACGTCATTTCCTTATGATCGAATAGAACTTGCGCGCTGGTGCTGTATTGTGCCTTTGTGATGCAAAGAATTGTTGATGTTTTTTCATGCTCTCTGATTTGTACAGTTTCAGGAAGGTAAAGGAATGAAGAAGGCTTTTAGAAGAAGTGTGAAGCCATAATAATAAGTATTTATATATATATATATATATATATATATATATAGAGAGAGAGAGAGAGAGAGAGAGAGAGAGAGCGAGAGAGAGAGAGTGAGGGGGAGGGAGGGAGGGAGGGAGGGGGGAGAGATAAAGAGAGAGAGAGAGGGGGAGGCGGGGGAGAGAGAGGAAAGGAGGGTAGGAGGGAGGGAGGGAGGGAGGGGAGAGAGGGAGGTAGGGGGATGGACAGGGGGAGAGAAGGAGGGGAGAGCGGGAGATGGGAGAGGGAGAGAGAGAAAGGGAGATGGGAGAGGGAGAGAGAAAGGGAGGGAAGGAAAGAGAAAGGAAGGGAGGGAGAGAGGGGGTAGGGAGGGAGAGAGGGGAGGGAGAGAGGGGAGGGAGAGAGGGGAGGGAGAGAGGGGAGGGAGAGAGGGGAGGGAGGAAGAGAGGGGGTAGGGAGGGAGAGAGGCGGTAGGGAGGGAGAGGGGGCGAGGGAGAGAGGGGAGGGAGGGAGAGAGAGGGTGGGGGAGAGGGAGAGAGAGAGGGTGGGAGAGAGGGAGGGAGAGAGGTGAAGAGTGAGGGGGGCAGGGAGGGAGAGAGTGAATGAGGGAGGGAGGAAGAGGGAGAGAGGTGGAGAGGGGAGGGAGAAAGAA
Organism: Bulinus truncatus; assembly: GCA_021962125.1. Classification (NCBI taxonomy): domain Eukaryota; kingdom Metazoa; phylum Mollusca; class Gastropoda; family Planorbidae; genus Bulinus; species Bulinus truncatus. Next base: position 915,121 of record JAGDYQ010000063.1, on the reverse strand, counting down.
GGGAGAGAGGGGTTAGGGAGGGAGAGAGAGGGGAGGGAAGGAGAGAGGGAGAGAGAGGACAGGAGAAATGGGGGGAAGAGATAAAGAGAGAGAGGGGGCAGGGAGGGAGAGAGGGAAGGAGGAAGGGGGAGAGAAGGAGGGAGGGGGATGGACAAGGAGGAGAGAAGGAGGGGGAGAGGGGAGATGGCAGAGGGAGGGTGGGAGGGAGAGAAATGGGAGAGAGATGGAGGGAAAGGGAGGGAGAAGGAGGGAGGGAGAAAGGGAGGGAGGGAGAGGGAGCGAGGTAGAGAGAGGAAGGGAGAGAGAGGAAAGGAGAGAGGGGGTAGGGAGAAAACAGAAGGTAAACAGAAAACCTTATTTTAAACCCGGGCAAAGCCGGGTACTTGCAACTAGTATATCTCTATACTTATAAGACGCATTTTTTGTCTGTCTGTCTGTCTGTCTGTCTGTCTGTGTGTTCCCTTATAACTCAAGATCCAGAAAAACAGATAACGTGAAATTTGTTACACATACACATAATTACATGGGGAAGGTTATAGGACAGGTTTCGTTTCATCTCGATGGGTAGTTTAATTGTAATTAATTTTTTTTTATTTTAGTATTTTACTATATTAAAGTAATCTCGATGGCGCCATAAATAAAATTCCTCTGTGACGTCATTTCCTTATGATCGAATAGAACTTGCGCACTGGTGCTGTATTGTGTCTTTGTGCTGCAAAGAATTGTTGATGTTTTTCCATGCTCTCTGTTTTGTACAGTTTGAGGAAGGTAAAGGAATGAAGAAGGCTTTTAGAAGAAGTGTGAAGCCATAATAATAAGTATATATATATGTATATATATATATATATATATATGTGTGTGTGTGTGTGTGTGTGTGTGTGTGTGTGTGTGCGTAAGTGTGTGTGTCAATGGAGCAGACAGAAGTTTGTTCTATAAGTATTAATAGAAACCAAAAGAAAACAATATATATGTACGGTGTTTTGGATTTGGTCACATGATCAGGACCACGTGATTGTGACACACAGGTCTGATTGGTCTGAACTTTGAACTTGTATTTCCTACTGCGAAACAAAAAAAACGAGGCCGAGGAAAAAAAAAGGGGGGAAGACTAATAAAATTAACAATTGTTTGTTTGTTCGCATGCTGGTATTGACTTACATCTCATTACACGGCAATAAAAAAATCAACAACAATATGACTTCACCTTCGCCCAGATTTTGCATTGTAAGCCAGACTACTTGCAGTTCGTGGTGACATTGTTAAGTCAAACAGGAGTGCTGGGCAAAAATCGTGCGGACTCAAAAGGGCCAGTTTCTATTTTATTTCCGTTATTTAATTTACTTTTGATATATTTATCTTGTCGATTCGTCTTTATCTCGGCTCTTCAAAGTCTTTATTACAATACAATAAATATACAACAGAGTTCTTATTTATACTATGGATGACCGAACATGACGTAATGTGATTCTGAGAGGCTAGACCCCCCTTCGACCACCCTAGATTGGGAAGTGGCATTAACTGTTGGAGCAACGGAAAAGAGCGCACCATGTGCCCCTTCGTCTAAAGAGCTCCCACTTCTTCTTCCTCTGTCTCTACAGCCTATTTAGGGCCCTGGCCTGCCATACTTCTCTTCTCCACATTTCCCGATCCGTGGTCTTCTTCCTCCACTCTCTCACGTTTATGGCTTTTAGGTCTTTCTCCACTTCCTCTAACCATCTGCTTCTTGGTCTGCCCTTATGCCTTCTAAAGGGCCCCAAAAAAAACAAATTTTACGTTTACTGCTTTACTTTGTATATGTCTATGTTAAGTTAAAGTGGCCGAATAATTTTTTTTTGCGCAAGGCCCCTACCAAAATGTTATCCAGGTCCGCCCCTACAGTTGAAGTTCAAACAGGAATCGAACATAATAATTGTTACGTTAAGAATTCACCCCCCCCCCTTTTGCACACGCACCTCCCGCCAGTAGCGAGTGACCCATCAGTTGACCTACATCTAGAATTTACCCTCCCCTCCCCGTTTCCACCTCCACTGCCAATTTGAATTTACCCCGCCAATACGGACCCTCTCGCTCCTCATCAGTGACCATGGAGATGTTACGTCAAGAATTCACCGCACCTTTCCCCCCCCCCCCCATGTAACGGGTCAAACTTAACCCCTTCCATACTAGTTAAAAGTTGTTTCTATCAGCTCCCGCTGCCTTTGCACACGAACTAAGTCCCCCCCCCCTTTTGCACACGGAGTATCTACTGTCGCACCCCGCTAGCCTTTATAAAGTGGACGCAGGATGTATCTAGAACAGAGGGCGGCCCACAGAGAGAGTGGGGAGTCGGCACCGCATACTTCACAGAGGGCGGCCCAGTAGACTTAGGGAAGTTTATAGAATATATTGTCCTTAGAGTAGACTCGGATTGTTAGACTTGTAAAATATTACCATAGTACATTAAATCAGTGTTGTAAAGTACACTCTTAAGAGTTGTGTTGTTATATACTAGTACCTATACCAGTGAGTTAGAGTTAAAGATTTGGTAATTAAGTTAAATTACCTGGCGAGCCTGCTATACCTAGATAAATATTAAAATACTTAACGCCACATTTGGCGAGCCTGCCCAAAGAGCCACTGAATCTTCTGAGACGTTGCCGTCGCAGTCACCACCCAAGTCTTCAGGAGTCACACCGGACTCACCCACAGTCATCAGGAGTCACACCGGACTCACCCACAGTCATCAGGAGTCACACCGGACTCACCCACAGTCATCAGGAGTCACACCGGACTCACCCACAGTCATCAGGAGTCACCGACTTAAACAACTCGAAT